>CANYCX011332411.1:0-13812 GCA_948193385.1 Breynia disticha f. nivosa | reverse complement strand
CGAGCGTGCCAAGAATTTAATGTTGTTCCAACAATAAAACTTAAAATGTAGAAAAGTAAAGTGCGCGAAATCCAAATTAACCAAACGATTGATTTAATGAGAAAATTAGGACGATCTTTCCCTAAGGATCCTTGACTCAATGAACTCAAATTGTCAAATCAAAAATAATAAATGACAAGAAATTAAAGATGATTGAAAGTTTAAAGAAAAAATACAAAAAAAGAGCTTCGTCAATGGTTGAAAAATAAAGTGAGGAGCAAGTTTGCTGTCTGATGATGAGTCCTTGTTGGCTTCTATTCTTCTGTATTTGTAGGGTTTCTGACGTGACTTCTCCTTCTTTGGTAGCAAGGTAATTCCCTTTTAGCGGCTTAATTATTTCCTTTGGCAAAGATACTTTCCTTTGGCGAAATAGATCCAATCCTCTACAAATATTCTCCTTAATTTGATCCTCTTTCCTCAATCTTAATCAAACTCTGATAACCTACTTGGGCCGAAACCTCTGAGCCCCCTTGTCCCATTCGATCCATTGGCGCAAGTTATTTTAAGCCCAAACAAAACCAAAGTTGAATAAGAAGATAGCAGTAATCACTCAAATAAAAAAACCTATAATACCCAAAAACAAAACAAACTTAAATAATAATTAAGCTTAGCGTCAACTGATGCAAGAATGAGTTCATTAACAAAATGCATCAACATAACACACCAAACAATCATTAAGAAGAAACAACAGGAGAAAATTCATCATTACATCACCCAAAAACTAAAGAAAAAAAGGATAGATAATATATAGATTAGAAAAAAAAATGATGAACTACAATCCACAATGTATACAATGGTTCCACCACTCAATAACTAACATTCTTGTGGTGCCAAATTAATTACAGTGTAACAACCGAACCACAAAAATCCTAATATCATTAATATTAGTGTTACTGAATATATGGAAAATTTAGACCAAACATGCAGCACTATCACCACAACTACAAACAAGAAATTTAGTAGGAATGAAGTTGCAATGAAATTTTTATTAATAATAATAATAATAATAATAATAATAATAATAATTTATAATTTTAGAGTTATAATATAAAATTATTAATAAGTATGTGAAAAAATAAAAAAATAAATTCATAAAATTTATTCTTTATTGTTGGAATAAATATGATTATAAAAAATATTTATTGTTAATATATAATTTTAAATAAAAATATAGAAGAATTAATTACCTAATATTTTAATTTAAAAATTTTAAATTAATTAATTTTTTAAATTTAATTAACTAAATTAAATAATTATTTTTTATTATTAAATAAACTTAAAATAATTAAGTGTTTTAATTAGTATTATCAAATATACGAGAGTCATTCCATAAAAACTTATTGTTTAAAATATTTGTCTCATTGACTCCTAAATAGGCCTAATACTGAAAAGTCGCCTTGCTTTGGTGGTTTGCAGTAATTTTTTTGAGTTTTTACGAGTATACAATTTTTAATATTAAAAAATTTAAGTATACACATAAGATATAAAATAATTTTAAAATATTATTTATTTATTTATTTTTATTCATAATTATCTCATCAAAGTAGTTACATGAGTTAGTCTTTTTTTAAAAAGAGTTGGTTATTTTAGAAAAAAAGAATAAAAATAAATATATATTATCATGATAATTTTGTCGCATTAAATATATTTAGTGGGGTAAACTATGTAATTATGTGTACAGTTTTTTTTGTTAATCCACTTTTTTTCCAGTTGGAGTATAATTTAATTTCGGATAACTTGCTTATCTGTTGCAATCCTAGCTCCCCATTCATAGCATCACTTCTCCTCCCTCACTCCTTCAAATGGATTCAATCCTCACTCGACCATTCTCCCTTCACTTCCCCTTCAAACCTTCATCACCACCTCACCGCCTCACTTTCACTACTCTCGCTAACCAAAGCGACGCCGTTTTCAACGACTCCGCATTCGAATCTGACAGACTCAAACTCGACGCCCAGGCTCGCCAAGCCATGGCTGAAACTTCAAAGAGAGAAATGTCGGACCCTAAAGCCTGGAAATGGGTTATTCGAAAACGGGTTTGGGATTTTATGGAGGCCCATAACATCGCTCAAAATCCTCGTCCTGTTCATCACCGTATTCCTAACTTTGTAGCCGCTAATGCTGCCGCTAGTAATGTTAGAGAGATTTTTTTTTAACTGCCTTTTCTTTCCAAGTTTGATACTTATTCAAGTGATTGATGTGTGCAATTTTGATCCTTATAATTATTGGATACTTTTACTCATGTCGCTGAATTGCTCAATTTTTGCGGATTTTTTTTCCGTTTGGTGATTGAATTGTGGCAGTTGGCTGGATTGGAGGTGTTTGTTAGCGCAAAATGCGTGAAGGTGAACCCGGATTCGCCTCAGAAGCAAGTGAGATTTTTAACTCTCACTGGTTAGTTCCAAGTTATGACAGAAAAAATTGAACTTTGATTGACTTGTCGGATTTTTTGTTTTGATTGATGTTTTTTTGTAATGTGGATAGGTGGGAAGAAATTGTTGACTCCTCAACCGAGGCTGAGAACAGGGTTTTTCTCTGTGCTTGAATCTAATTTGTTGGACGCTGATAAAATCAAAGAGGCTTGCACTTCTGTGGGGGTTGCAAAGTATGGGAGGCCAATTGGGTTGGATGAGAAGATAAAGGTTGATTTAATTGTTATTGGCTCTGTTGCTGTTGATCCCAGGACTGGGGCTCGGATAGGCAAGGGAGAGGTATTTGGTTTCCATTGTGCATCATGATAGAGTTCAAATAACTATGGAATTGGATAGTATCCGTTTGCATTGTTTTGTATCCAAATTGTTGTGGCAAAAGTCCAGCAGAGTTGTGTTTCTTTTTAGATGCATTTCTTTAAGGTTTACTGATTTATAATTTAGTCTTAAGGAGCATTTTCGTATCAGCTCTCATGAATAATTACTGTTAGCATTCATACTGAAATTAGTTTGAATACCACAAGCCTTTTCCTGTATGAAATGACATGATTTTTTAAAGTTCAGTAGGTGTAACAGCAACTCACTACTGAATATTTTATGAATTTCTTAGTTCCTCAAAGAAATTTATGGTGCAGGGATTTGCAGAACTTGAATATGGGATGCTGCGGTACATGGGTGCCATTGATGATTCTACACCAGTTGTCACATCAGGTAGGTTCAGCTTTTGTTAAGGGTTGTGGTTTTGCATTTCGTTCTCATTATTGAATCAGACCTAGTAATTGTCAGTCTTAGTTCTTGAGGAACCACGTGGTTTTGGAAGGAATCTTTCTCATCACAGAATGAAATAGTGTGCATAATATCTTATGTATGTTAGGGTCCTTGAGGTTTTGAGTATTATCCGATCTCGTCTTGATGTTGTGAAAACAACCCATTGGTCATTTGACTTAATTGCCATTCATCAAGTCTAATAGCGAATGATTTGAGGATACAAAATGACGTTCTTGATCCCTATGATCTAAACAATGATTTCGTTTGGATCTTGTTCTCAGAATATTGTCATTCTGTCATTGTAGTCTCGAAATATAATGCGAAATGTCATTCTCTGTTAGTCCCGTCAGTCTTGACCAACTGCAATTAAAAAGAACTCAATTGTTGCTTTTGAAAAAATAAGGTTGAAATTGGATAATACTCTAGACCTCAAGGACTGTTTTTGCCCTCAACTTTTTTTTTTTGAATGACATGCTGTAAGATTGACTCATTGAATGAAGCATCTGCTGGGTAATTTCTGATCTCTAATCTTCTCCAGGAAACAGATAAATGTTAAAATTTTTACGAAAGAATATAGGTGATTGAAAGTTTTGTCTCATCAAATGTATGCAGTAAAGTGGTGCCTACGGTAGTATTTAACTCATGATACCTCCCATTTTTGTTATGTGAGCTTTTCAACTGTTCATTTCTTGTTCTTTTTGCAGTGCATGACTGCCAATTGGTAGATGATATTCCAGTAGAAAAAATGCTCATCCATGATGTACCTGTTGACATTATCTGCACTCCGACACAAGTTATTTTCACCAATACATTCATTCCCAAGCCTCAAGGTTGGCAATTAAAATGAACTGGATTGAAGTTTGTCACCATGTCGTTTAACTTTAAAACTTTCATTATGCGGGTCTCTTTTATCTCCAGGGATCTACTGGGAAAAATTATCTCCTGAGAAGCTTGGTCAAATTCGGATACTGAGAGAACTCAAGAGTAGAATTGAACGGGAGAGTGGGCAGAAACTGCCTTGTGGTCCATCAGAGAAGCTACCCCCCACTGCTCAACGTAGACACAGATGAGTGCTTGCTAACATCTCTTTGAATTGAAACATGGTGTTTAATTATGAATGAGAAGAAATGGTGCAGGAATGCATTAAATGAAATGGATCAGAAGAGCAGGCATAATTGATGATTAAGAGGTATGAATAATAATGTATTTTCTCAAAATAATTCTATCTTTGTACAAATGATAAGAGTAAAAATATAGGGACATGTGCAACATTGAAAGTCAAGTCAGCTAATGGTTAGTAGCAGTGGGGATTTTGTGTTGCTTTAGATCAATTACTTTGATTCTCATGGAGTAACCATGCAAAGATGAAGCTACACCTACATTGTATTATTGGTTCTGGTAGTTAAAAAGAACCTGTTTTATTTATTTATTTATTTTTGTTTCTTCAAAACTTGGGATTTTAGATATGGGATTTTAGATATGTAGCTGACGAGATTAGCAAACATGAAAACAATAGCTTATGAGAATTTTTGTTAAGATTATGGAGATTAGAAATGAGAGTATAGCATTACTTTTATCTTATTACTCATAATTACTTGATTTTCCCTTCTGTAGGGAGATTATTTTGCATTTAACAAGCTAATTAAAGTAATAATAATTCTTTTTGGAAAAGCAAATATTTTAAATCTTCACCAAATAAGCAATTTAAATATAAAAATGTAATTTGGTTGATTTAGCAATATAAATTCAGAATAAGTGAGTTGAAATCTTCTAGATTCAATAAAATAGGTTGCCTTTTGATACAATCTCTTAATTTTGTTTTTTTCTTTTTTGTCTTCACATTTTGGGCTAAACATGAAGCAGGCAGTTTAATTTTGAGATTTTTACATGAATACTAGGTCTAATAAAAACAACTCAATTTTATCAAACTTGGAAGTTATTTGAAACTTGGAAGTTATTTGAATAGTTAGTGGATATATTTGTAAAAGAACATGAGAAGTTGAATTATAAAATGTTTGTAGATTTGAAAAATAGAAGATAAAAAAGTATAATATATATAAAAAGTAGGGGTGAACATTGGTCGGGTTGGTCGGGTTGGAATACAATTTTCAAACCAATTGAACCCTAGCAGGTTGAAAAAATATCAAACCAAATTGAACCGATCATTTATTCCAGACCAAACCAAACCATTCTCATCGGTTTGGTTTGGTCAGGTTATTGGGTTAAAAATGAAAATTTTTATTTAAATTGTCTAACCTGCCCAAACTGCCTTTTTTTCTTAATTTTAATAATATTTTAATAAACATGTACAAATTCAATATTTTAAAAGAACATGTTGAAAAATCCATCAAAATAAACTCTTCAAATTTTTACATACTCAACTAAAGCAACACCTTCACATTAAAAACAAATCATTATTAAGTAATAACACACAAAACTCCATCAAAACAAATCATTAACAAGTATAACATACATAAGTTATAAAAAAATAAAGTATGTCCAAAAAAATTGAATGACAGAACATGATATTTGATAATGTGCACTCCATGGTCTCTGTGTACTCCTGAGCATTGCATAGATATATAGGAAAATTCCAGATTGACACTAGGCCATCTTGGAGCTCTGCAAAGCAAAGTAAACAAATATAGTATATGCAGATAGAACTCTTGTGACGGATAAAAATCTCAATTACCTACTTGCTTTTGCAATCAGCACATTCTCATAAGGACCTTCCAAGATCTGCAAAATGGAAGAACAATATACCAGTTGCAATCACTACTGATAAAACAAAGCACACAAAAGAAATTCTTACTTAAATAACTACTGCAATCATGGTCAAACAAACAAAACATACAAAAAATTCTCTCAAATGCTAATGTAGTCGGTTCTAATAAAAAAACCCATTAAAATCAGAATCATGAAATGTTTTTGCATGAAATGGGATGATTAAGCGAACCACGGGCAAACCAAAACTTGTGAAGGATGTATGATCTATAAGGAGAAGAACAAAAGTAGGACCTTCATTACCAAGAAAAACGAGGAGCAAATCTATAACGAAAAGATGCAAATGCAATGAGCTAAATAGCCGAACAAACTAAAAACAAGTACTTTCAGCGTCTGCAATTACTTTTAATCAATTCGAAAGCAAGACTCCTCTGTAAGAAGAATGACCATTGTCTGGAAAGGAAAGCTACTAATGAACACATCTCAAAAACATAAACACTAAAAACAATGTCGACACCTCCCCAATTCCTTCATCATCCACATAATTCAACCAATTGTAGGCTTTAAAACGCCACCAGCAACCGCCATAATTGTCCTCCTATTGAGTGCATCATCCGTATTGATCTTTATTACACCAGCATTAGGGGCTTTCCAACCAACCCTATGAACCTGTCGAGAGTTGGGAGCAATACTCGGTCTTGCAATCTCAATCTGTTGAATCCCATGAACAAAGGCTACGATTCTTTCTTTTTTCCTAACCATCACATCTCCTCTGAAGATGGTCTGGTTACGCCATTTCCATAAGAACCAACAAGTAACTCCAAAGAGTCTAGTCCACTCCCTCTTCTTGCCAGTTCGGTCATAACCATTTAAGTTTACCGTGAGCCATTCATCGACATCCATGGCAAAGAAAGCATTTAATCGAGTCCTAGGAAGTATTTGGAGCCACACCCTCCTAGCTTCCCTACAGTCTCTAAGAACATGAAGGATAGATTCCTCAAGGTCCCCACAAATTGAGCAGGAGGGGCTATTGGAGTGTGGCTGCTCTGAGTGTGAGATGAGTGTTTAGGGTTAGAGTGTGAATAATGGGTTACGATTTGGGTAAGCTTTTTAGCATAGGAATACTTAGTATATATAATATAAGAGTGGTCGGTTCGGTTCGGGTTCGGGTTGAAAACTGACCAACCCGAACCCGAACCAAACCAGTCGGGTTGAAAAAAATCCAGCCCGACTCCAAACCAAACTGCTAAAAAACGACTAAATTCGGGTTGGTTCGGTTTGATTTCGACATGAATTGGTCGGTTTGATTTTTTTTGCTCACCCCTAATAAAAAGTGTGTGGGTATGTAATTATCCCTTTAATTTTAGTACATTTAATACATCGAAATTTCTCCTTAAAAACAACATAAAAAACCAAAAGGAAAGAAATCACAGCACACTAATAAAACCGAACCTGCGTTTTGTTTTGAAAAACACCCTTTTAAGTATTTAACGAAGTGTGCGAGAGAGCGCACGCCTAGGCACCGCCTCTTTACAGGTGCTTCGTCTGAGGTGTGGTGAGGCGTTGGGTATCTCCTCACCTTGTCTCAGCGCCTAGGTGAGCTCCTCGCTCGCCTTTAAAAGCATTGCCTGTTAACTTGTCATGTAATCGTTCCGTAATCTAATATAGATAGATGTTCTCTTTCCATTTCAATTGGAGTATTAACAAAGAATCTCCTCCACCCTATTAACAGAAAAATGTATATAATCCTTTCAGTAGAGAATGCAGAAGAAAGTGTGGTATCTGAATCCTTTACACGAGTAGATGTACATTTTCTGGAAAACAAAATGAATATTTGGCATGCAATCTTTACAAATATTATATCTCAACGTCGAAAGTTGTACATTCTGTCCAACGAAGCGTATGGTTTCTCCTTGTACAAGTAAAATCCTATATGACCACCAACAAAGTCTCTTAAGATGCTCAAAACACCAACACTACTCTGTCTATCGCCAAGTTTCGGATATATGCATGGCACAAGATATTAGCATAAGCAATAATGAAGGTGGAGTGATCTTTGTAAGGAAAAAACATCCATGTTCCTCACCTCTTCACAATATTCTGTTCAATGGAATCCTACTTGTCTGATGGGTAATCCTATCTCTGGGAGAAATCACCTGTGGCATCGTCATCCCAACTGAAACTATGATCTCTGCATCACAAAGAACAAGTTCAGCATTTCAAAGTAAACTTCATATTTAAAAAAAAATATACAAAAGGAGAAAACTTAAAAAGTAGGACCAATAAATGTATAATTGCAATAGAGAAAAGAAACAACCGGACCTATGCCTTCACGAATTGACAAATTAGGCCTAATGATCTCCTCAGAGTTGACCAGAAATATATCACCAATGTATAAATGGTTTGTTGGGACATAGACACTGCATAATTCTTCATCTCCATCCTCCTTCTGGAAGCACATGACCATAAACATATCAGCAAGAACCTTACAAACATCATGAGTAAACTTTATAACATGCCGTCCATGCCTACAACAGTCTATCAAAACATTGATAAGACTATGAATTAGTACGAAAATGAAAATGTGACCTCTGTGGAGTCAAAGAGCGAAAATTCGCTGGACTCAATATGATTCTGCTAAGTGTATGATCAAATTAGCATGCAGAGAAAATACCCCACAAAAAGTAATGGAAGCAAATATTACCTGAAGAACAAGTGAAGATGTTATAAAACCAAATGCATATTCACCATGGCGAGGATGGCGGATAATTGCAACCTCCTTAAAAGCAGTGGTATTTTGGTCTGAACGAAAAAGAAAAAGGATCGATAAATGTTGTAAGGCGAGCATTAACATAACAGATTACTTGCAAGACAAACTTGTTTAGAGGAATATCTTCATATTGTAGTACTTTCCACTTGGCTTGAAAGAATAAACAAATTTCACATAGCCAAGTAATTTTTTTATCAAAATATGCCAACTATTTCCAATGATTTTCTTCTACTCCAGTTTTTAATTTACTCGGTGCTTAGTATAGCAAGCATGAATTAGTTAAGTTGCTAAATTAGAAATTGATTGATAGTATTACCTGGAGAAATGGCAGCACTAATTTGTTTTGAGGCAGAGTATATGTGCTTCATAAATGGCATTCGCTTTATAAACCATTCCCCAAGCCAGAAAACTGAGGATCCCAACCATGAAGAAGCAAATACGCCAACAAAAAATATGAAGAGAATTGACGTAATAAATCCAAGCCCTGTAATGGACAATTATTTAAACACATTTAGTTGCCATCAATTTAGCAAGCATCCTTGTTTTTTGAAATAACATGAGAACAAAGATAATTACACCAGCAGAGGAGAAGATCATTCGCACTTATATGATCAGGAAAACATAAAATAAAGTATCTCCATAGACAATTCATCAGAATTCAAAAGCAATGGATGCAGCAAACGTACTTCCGTAACATATAATCCTTACCAACTACTCAATTTTATTGAATGAAACAAAACTTAGCTGCTACAACATCAATCACCAAAGCATAGGAAAAAAATAGCCTTCTAAAGTCTTACCAAAAATGTCAACGCCAAGGTTATCATATAATGGGCTGAATAAACCATCAACAAACTCAATAAACCACCACGTGACTAAAAAGGTAACCGCAACTGGGAAGAGAACAACACTGAAATTGCAACACAAAAAGAAAGTCATGGCTTGGAGAAAAACAAAACATTAATGTCATCAGAAGAAAGACTACTAAAAGATAAGCTTAGCAAACAAATTACCATCCGGTCATAAACTTTTTCGAGACCCAACTCTGGAGAACAGCATAGCAAGCCTGATTAGCAAAGGAAGAAAAAGTCAGACAACCATGGAAACAAAACTAAATGCAGTTACAGATTCTCATTGACAATAGCTTAACAAACTTTAATTATCAGAAAAAGAAAACCTCTATTTGAACACATAATGAATGTCATAACAACACACTAATCTGAGAACACTGGACACATTTTCTTGACTTATATCAAGCAAATAGAGGGTAACATCCAATGCACGAAATTTAACATTTCAAACACTCATAATTGCCCCACAAATTTATTGAAATTTTCCATTACTCCACAAATTGTATTTGTCCGCATAACTCAAATTGCAAATTTGTTGTTCTTTAAACTTACAAGAAAGCTCCCTAAACTTCAAACAGCCAAAACCCTAATCTTTATTATTACAACTCATCATTTCAACATTTCTCTTCTAAGACTAATTCAACCTTATATTCACTACATAACACAAAAACCACCCAGCAAGAAAATAAAGTAAAAAAAAAAGAACTAAAACCAATAAATTCTGAACTTCAGAAGTTCACATTACTTTACTGTAACATCCCAAATCAAGAACCAACAGAACACTATACAAATAAACACCATATTTCCATACATATAGAAAAACCCAGAATTTAGTTTCAGAAAGAAATTACCTTTCGTGTGGATGAATTAGGAGAGGAAGGAGGGGAGTTACGAACATGATCATGGTCGGAGACATGGTGGTGAGTAAGTCCTTGATTGAGTGAATCCGACGTTGACTCGATATCCTCTGCCATATTTTTGTTTTTTTCAATCTTAGTAAGACAAGAAAATTAACTAAAGAAAAGATGTGAAGTTGTGAAGTGAATTTAGAAATATTTTTGCAGTTAATGATACGTTGAAGGTTTGGTTTCGAAAGGTGGGAGTTGAAAATTGAGGACGTCAAAGGGTTGCTGGGAAAATATCCACAAAAAAGAAATTGTATAAAATTATTTTTGATTTCCAGTTTAAAAGTTGTATAAGATTTTCCTATTTCCTTTTTAATTTACTTAAATTTAATTTATTTTTTATCATTTTCATCCTCTTTTCAAACAAAAACCAATAAGTTAATATTTGAATATGTTTATACATATATGTACACACAAATTTTGTGTTGTGAAGTAAAAGAAAAGAAAATATGTAACAAATTCAAAAATATATTGTAAACTGGTAAATAAGTTAAATGTCTAAATTTGATTTCTTAATCCACAAAATCTTTTCTTATTCTATCTATGAGTTTGTTCTAATTGAAAGACTTTTGCAGTTTGTTCTTGAATCAATGTTGAAGTTCTTTAGATCTAAGACCATGAAATCAAAATTACACCTCATTGCATATCAATAATGCATATTTAATTGTGCATTTATTAAATTATTTAATAAACGAAAGAAAAATCTAAATAGAGTTAAATGTAAAGTTTATAATGATTTAATTTTAGAGAAAGAATTAGAGTGAAAAGAGCAAGAGAAACAATAAAATTGACTGGACCACTCGATAAAACATACTTGAAACCCTAAAATTGGCATGTGTTTCATTAACATTTGTATATTAGAATATGATTAATTATTAATATTTATTCGTTAGAGAGAATAAAAAGAATAAGAAACAAGAGATTGAAATGGTTAGAGTGAAATAGGAAAGACTTAAATGAATTATTGTAAGAGAATGAAAATATCAAAGTAAAGGACAAAAGTTCCTTTTAAAAAACCCTTCTTCACTCGATTTGTTTTCATTCAAAAACCTAAACACTTTACTTTTCACCTTCTAACTCCAGAAATCTATCCTTTAATGTTCCGAATGAAGTTCTAAAATTTTTCATTAAAGATTGAGCAAGAAAACAAGCTGAAAGGCAAAGAAATCAAGGTAACTATTCATTTCTGAAATTTTAACATTTTGAACTGAAATCTTTTAGTTTTTAAAAAAATATTTTTTTGAATGAGTTAGAGGCTGAAATTTCTATGTTAATTGACTGAATATGTTTTGAAGTTTAGAAAATTATTCTTAGAATATTAGAGACTCAAGTAGGTTGTTTAATTTTTACAAAAACAGAGCTTTGTTTTACAGCAAAAACTAAACTCTGTATTTGTTTAGGCTGGTTCTCCTTGTTCTGAAATGATAATTGACAAACGAGTATGTTCTAAAAGCTAAAGGATATCAATTAAATTTGGCAACAAAAATTAGTTAAAAAACTTTTAAAACCAGAGAGAAATCTAGGAAATGGAAAAGTAGATCAGACAGAAGAAAAAGAAAGATGCAAGATTTTATCCTTATTTAAAAATTTTATTCTAAAGTGAAAAAGAGGAGTTAGGTGAAATTCCAAATCTGGAAATGAACTATAATGTGTCTAGAATTGAGAAATTTTTTTCAAATGCTTAAAGACATCATTTTCTAATTGTTTGCAACTTTAACATAAAACAAGACAAAAATTTCGTAATTTAGGCCACAAATTTTGTTACGTCCGAAACTATAATTTAGAGTCAAGATAATAAATTAATGTAGCATATATAGAGAAGCATAAGCCCAAAACATTTTGGAGTCAAAAGAGTTCAATTGAGAGAGTTATGATTTATTAAATTTAGTCAAATAATATTGGGTAAACGCTAAATGGTCAAATGCATAAACATTTCATTCATTCATTACATTTAAGCACATTGTTGCACTGTATATGTATTGAGAGACATTGAATTGTGTATAGGATCTACAGTTGGTGCACGAGAGAGAAATATTGAGCACCAAACAAAGTATTTTAGTTAGCTCAGGTAAGTATAATCTCAAGCATGAGTTTGTAGATGAACTTAATTTATATAAGTTTTATGTGAATATTATAGTATATGTTGGATATTAAGATTGCTAATGAATATTAGAGAATTGTTAAAGTGTGAGTTGTTGATGTGACATGGAAGGGTTACACTATTCTCACGATTGTCTATAGTCGAAGTGTTGTTGTGATTGATGGATTGTTTGCAATTGTTGTGCAATAGTTTTCAATGATTTATTGGATGTTTGGTATGCTAAAAATTAGCAACGATCATAAGTCGAATTTTCTATGGAATATTAATACAATGGTAAATAGTAAATAGTACACTGAAAAAGGATTTTGTAATGGATGATTGATGTTATTTTCATTCATTTCGCATTAAACTTAATAAAGGAATGTGGCTACTTGTAGAGATCTAGAGTTAAGATCTTCATATATATAGTATCAAATCTTTGGACCTAGAGTGAAATTAAAGACAAGCCTACGAGCTATAGTTGAAATTAAACTTTAAATCTCGAGAAGATCCTGTAACAAGGTGAATCACTAAAAGTAAACAGAAAACATAACATATGCACGAATGTATTTATATAGAGTATTAGAGTATATTGATTTCATATGACATGTTTATGTTATGACAGATACACTAATTGAGTATTCGGCTCATTGTAACGTCTTGAAAATTGTAGGATTTAAAATAAAACAAAAACTGCATTTATTCGGATCAAATCGAATCGATTTAGCAAACATTTGAAAAAAATCAGCAAACAGTACGACCATGAGCATGCCCCGTGCTCATGGGAGGATAATTAGCACAACCCCGTTGTAACCCCCGAAATTCAAATACCACTTACGTATACTTCCCTCCTATAAGTGATATTTAAATTTCGGAAATCAAGTTTTATTTTTATAATATAAAATACATAAATAAATAAACAGAATTGGAAATCCCATTCAATTCAAATTCATTTATATAATCCATTTTACAAAATAGATTTATAATACAAGTAATAGAATGGATGCAAAGTCATGTACAACTGTAACTCTAATTCTAACCAGTGGCACCACACCTCGGATATCCCTCTTCAAGTCTCCAATCTCTGAGCAAAGTGCATCTCTTTCTTCCAAAATATAGCTCCTCAATTTCCTGCCGAGCGTTGCAGGCAATATAATTGCGTAAGTCATACGACTTAGTAAGTAACATAACCCAAAATAAAGGTCAGCTTCATCTAAGATCACACATTAACAACATAATTACCTTT
>CANYCX011332356.1:0-11899 GCA_948193385.1 Breynia disticha f. nivosa | reverse complement strand
TTAAATTTGCTCCCTTTGAGCCTTCATGCATTAATGATATGTGCATAAACCATGCCACCAAACATGCACTAAAAATCCATTCATGCCATGCTTTGCAATCCAAATATTGAGTTTACCCATCAACTATCAAACAATTTCAACACAACATTAGCATAGCCAACCACATAAACACATGAATTGTCATATTACAACAGGACAATTCCAAATCACAACATCCACTTTAGTCACCTTCAAAAAACAAAATAATCATCAATTTATCACATCGAATCAAACATACTTCCATAACCATTCATCCTTGAAACCAATCATACATAATCACACATTAAGTAACCACCAAATAACCAAATCACACATTTCTCACCCAAGAAAACATACAGACTAAGGAAGGTTGCGTTCGTGTTGTTTACATCACAAGAAACACCTAACGGCTCGGTTGGGACCTCCCTCTCTGTGAGTTGGATTTCCTATTCTAAGAATTATGTATTCATATAAACTCTATGTGCATTTAACTATGAAAACATGTAAGAATAGCAATTATCTTATGCATATGTGTTATGTAGCTCAATTGTTCTTTCCTCTCCCTCTTTCTTCATTAATGTTCTTCCTAAATACCCCATGTTCTTACACTTACTTACACCAACTTTCATTAATTACCAAATAAGTTCGTTTAGGTCGGTTTTAAGTGACTTTTATTCTCCACTATGTTCCAAACATCCTAACTCTCAATTTCCTCTTCTAAACCCTAACCACTTTCCTACCCTTACCTCAATCTCTCTCACCATATAACAACCAAATAAATTGATCCTTGAGACACTATCAATGGACTTCAAAGAAGCTTACCTAGGTAACAAAACATAGAAAAACTTTGGTCAAGACAAACCCAAATTTGTCACTTTGCAGGGTTTTCCTTCTATCAATGATTCTGAGTCCTTAAACCATGATTTAACACAAAATATAGTTACTACTAGGTAGTAGACATGTTAAGGTTTCCAATGAGCTATCATTTGCTCAAATCGGAGCTAAGACAAAAGAGTTATGGGGTCGGAAACTAGGGTAGGGAAAACATACGGGATTGACAAGAAAAGAGGATGGATACTTACCGAGATTCGCTCACCGACTGATTTCGGAACTACCGGATGGTAAGGTTTCGTGAGGAATGATGGTGATAAGGGTTTTGAGTTATGAAGAGAGTGTGTGGAGGGAAAGTGACGTGTGTGTGTGAAAGAAAAGGAGAACTAGGGTTTTTAAGGTTAATTAATTTGGACGATTATGCCCTTTTGGGATTTGGTCCACTAGTCACTTCTTAATCCTCTTTCCTGCCAGGTCTAACTATTCCCGATTCTGATTTTCTCTAACTTAGAAATCCATAAGTGAATTCCCACTCTCCTTCCATCGAATTATTACTTTAAACATTTCGCAAAAAAATTATTCTATTTTTTCCATGTATTTTCGTTTAACATTTTAATTAAATGGGAAATTTAGAAATTATGGCATTACAACTCTCCCCCTTAAGAAATTTTGTCCTCGAAATTGAAATCATACATGATTTTGGAAATAAGTGAGGATATCGCTTGTGCATCTCTCCTTCGACTTCCCAAGTGGCCTCTTTCAGAGAATGGAAACTCCACTTGACTTTCACCATAAGATTTCCTTGTTCCTTAGCTTGTGAACCATCCTGTCTAGGATTTCCATAGGTTCCTCCTTATACGTCATATCCTCTGTAATCTCCACTTCAGGTTCCTTAATCACATGGCTTGGATCCGATCGGTACCGCCTTAACATGCTCACGTGGAAAACATCATGTAACCAAGAAAGTTCATCCTGTAATCGGAGTTGATAAGCCAAAGGTCTAACCCTTTTGACAATTTCATACGGTCCAATGAACCTAGGTGATTTCCCGTCGATGCTCGTCCACATAGCTTTTTTATTGTTCTTTGATATGTTCTTGAATCACTGATCTCACCGAGTCCTATATGCATCAGTTATAAGATCTATTATGCATGCTATACTATGTACTAGGTTGGATGTTGCTCATGCATTGAGCATAGCTAGTAAGTTCCAATAGGATCCCAAAGAGGTCCACTAGTCTACGGTTAAGACAATTTTTAAGTACTTGAGAAAGACTAAAGACTTGTTCTTAGTGTATGTAGGTCAAGAGGAGCTCAATGTTACATGATGCATTGATGTTGCTACCTCGATAAGCAAGGACTATTTAAGAGTGCAGTTAGGATATATATTCTTATTAAATCAAGGACCTGTCAGCTGAAGGAGCTCTAAATAGAGCATAGTGGTAGATTCTACAACAGAGCTGAGTATATAGCATTGTCTGAGGTAGCTCAGGAAGCTGTTTAGATTAAAAATTTCATTACAGGATTAAGAGACGTCCCATCTCTACTAGATCCTTTGTAACTTTTATGTTATAACAATGGGGCTATAGCACAGGCCAATGAGCCAAAAAAATACCACTGATCCAAAAGCATAGTTAAGAAGTACCATCTCATTTAAAAAATCATCGATAGAGGAGATGTGAAGATGATCAAGGTTCTGGGTGAAGACAATGTTGTAGATCCCATGACCAAACAGTTGGAAGGTTTGAAGCATGAGCGTCATGTTAGATCTTTTGGTCTTAGGGTTATGTCTGATTGAGATTAGTGCTAGTGTGACATTGTTAGTGTAAGCCCTAGCCCAATACATTATTTGTAGCTTTTTATTATTGATTAATAAAATTATGAGGCATTAATTTATCAATTCAAGCTAATCACTCTTCAGTGGCTTGATAGACAAGAATGGAAAGAGTGTGGTCACACTCGAATGGAATGATTAGGTCATTCATTTGAACTTATCAGTCTTATCATAGTGATCAAGAAAGTGATCTTGCACTAAATAAGGATGTTTAGGACATACCTTATGCAAATCATGATATTAGAGGTAAAGGGAAGAATTTGAATTGTTGTAGGACTGTTGACACCACTCATCAGCTATTTAATTTTGGATGTTCCAGTGTTTTAGTAGAGATCACCTAAGATTTCTGAATTAATAAATTCATTAGCATTATTAAATGTTCCAACAGATCGCACATAGACAAAGAAAAAAATTAAAAGGGTATTTTTGAATTTTTACCTTAGGTTAAAATTCGGCTATTAGGCCAGATAGGACATTTAGGCCAATTTTGGTAATTGCGCCTAAAATGGATAAAAACATAAATTTGGAAACTCTACCATGATTTTAAGACAGATTATCCATATGGATATGATGTTTTAAATTAAGAATGAAAGAGAAAAATGTGGAGAAATAAGAGGAGAGCATTATCTTATTTAAGATAAGATAAGAGAATAAAATCTCCTAATTTTTCTCAAAAAACACGACAACAAAGAAGACTGGTAAAAGGAGAATTTATTTCTTGAAAAACCATAACTAATCATAATCCTAATCGATCTAGGATTTTTGGTTAGGTTTTATAAAAGAAAGACTTCATTTTAAATACCATAATCTACTTAATTTAACCTAGCCGTCACACTCTTCCTCTCTCATTTTTTGCCGTGGGTCTCTCTTAAAGAATCAAGTTTGTGATTCTCTCATCTTTTCTCCTAGAAAACGTGAGTTCCAAGGGCTGATCATAAAGTTTGATCAATGCGGTGCCTTCCGATTCACAAGTTTTTTGTCTGATTGACAAAACTAAGGTGATCCGTTAATCTCTTTGTGATAGTACACGTATTTCTTTGATCCATATGTTAGTTTTGTACAGGGACTGCACGTGGAGTCCTTTATAGGTGTCTTGAAGGTATATTTGTAGTATTCCAAAGCCGTAGTTACAATTTGGTGTGTGATGCTCAAAATTTAAGACTATTTTACGTTTTATTATTTAATCCCGTGGTGATTTTCCTAACCATTTTTTCTTTTCGTTTCTTTAAAATCTCCTTTTAACATAATGACTAAAATGTGAATGCCAGTTACAGATATCAACTCATAGAAAATGCTTTCGAACATCATTTGAAAAGAATGCATGGAGATATAGCCATCATTATATGACATGTAACAAAAATAAATGTATTCTTGGGGTAAATCCCTACACAGTGGTTCAAAAAATGTAAGATCATAAGTTTACAAAATACAGTTTGACGAAAACCAAAAGTGTGGATGAAATCTCCGACCACGCTGCGAATGTCCCCAAGAGTGTCCAAAAATGGTGTAGAGAGTATGTATGGTCTACTCGATAGCCTCCTCGTTTGTAATATATAAACACAACCACAGAAAACATGAGTACAAAACTCGGTAAGCGTATGTCCCTCAAGTCACTTACCTATCCATATAAAGTCTAATACACTCGTTCATTTATTCTCACCGTTACCTCTCACATTACACTCCCACTCTATATTCCAAGTATTGCGCTCCCTCTTAGGTTTTAGGATGTTTTACCAAGTGATTGGTTCAAGTTCTTTCATAGGGTTAAATCGGGTCATACATGATAAGTTTTGGGTCCCTAACTTAGTCCAAATCATGTATTAACTCTAGCGTGATGTAAGGTATGAATTTCTAGGTTAACCCAAGCATAACGTACGTCATTCATTTTGGAAAATTCTAGCCAAGAATAACCTATGTTAGCCTTTCCATTAATGTACGTTAATGTGTTTAACGTATGTTAAACTCCTCATTAAAGTATGTTAATGAGCTCCAGGGCACAAACTCTACACAATCTGAAGCATACCAACACTTAACCAAATTTCCACCTCATCTAGCATCAAATCAAACCTTATTACTACCATACAACTCACATACTTAAGCTAACAACACCACTTAAGGAGGGACACATTAAAAATCATACAATTAACACAAGTATATCAAAATCGATTCACTTTTCACATTTGCACCCAACATCTAACATCATCCATTTTCTACCTACATAATCATCCACATTCACAAACCTACTTAAGTATATCTTCATTCTTTTTATACAGAACATCTTATAAATCATAACATAGCCCATATTTACAAAAAACCACAATCCATACATATGATTGCACTTCACATCTTCATACACTGCTCATAACATATACATATAACTATAGGACAATTTAGTCACAACATACATATCCACATCTGATCCTACCACATTCTCATGTAATGCAATCAATAAAATTTCTCTTATCATGAATTTCATTCCAAACTTTAACATATACAGATAAGCACCACTCATTCATATGATTGACTCATTCTACCTTCTTATAAGGTAACACACAATCATTCATCACATTTCTTCGAAAGTTTAATGCATGTGTATTATGTTCATGGTATGCACTATTTATTTCATTCTCAATATCATGCTTGCTCTCACCGAGGATCCTCTTCCCTTGGTTGTTCAACTGGGTACCAATGCACTTAGAAATACTCAGTATCGTATGATACCCTCTCACTTCTTAAGTACACTTAGAAATACTCAGTCTCATACTTACGACATTAATCATCCATCCAGGACCAATGTGCTTAGAAATACTTAGTCTCACATTGTCATTTCTTCTCACATTGATCAACGAGCATCGATATGCTTAGAAATACTCAGTCTCACATGACCCCTTTCTCGTCCATGGTAATGCACTTAGAATTACTCAGTCTCACATTGCCATGTCTCTCTAAGTTGATCAACAAAGTGTCTATGTGCTTAAAAATACTCAGTCTCACATGACGCTTTCAAACCTAGGGTAATACGCTTAAAAATACTCAGTCTCAGATTATTGGATGATTAATAGAGCGTCGATGCACTTAGAAATACTCAGTCTCACATGACGCTATATAGTTCCCTAGCAATGCGCTTAGAAATACTCAGTCTCACATTGCTAGTGTTGTTCAACCAATGGTTGGCCTACATTTTTCATTTTATACATTCAATGTCAAACACTTATGTGGCCTCTTACTCTTATGGTTCTCATGTCAACCGTTACCATGCAATTATGTCCTACTTATAAAGCCATGAATGCATATGGATAACATACACCTATCCACAAGCCATTTTCAACATTCAAAGAAATCAATGCATTCATATACCAAAGAAAGCTCACTCAATTCATGTAACCACTACCAAGCGCATCTATCAAGCATATAAATCAAGCAAGCAACCATATTAATCATCATAGTTCCTCTATGCCAACACAAACACTTATTACACATAAACATACATACACTTCACATAAACATATCATAACATAGGGTTCATAATTTGCAGTTACGCATTACTTTTGCATGCTCAAGTGAAACATAATTAACCATGTAAGACACTAAAGATGGATAAGTAAGTGACTGGGCATACACTTACCTCCAACTCTAAGCGATCCCCTTCGACGGTCGCTCCGGTTCCTCCGTGGCTTCGTCTCGTACACATGGTCCCTATCACTCCTAACCCTAAATCCTAACCATCTTTTGACTCGACATTACGATTCTTCTTTCCCCACTAATAAATTTAGCTTAAACCTACTAACTTATCTCCATTATCTTAATTCTATCTCAGAAATTGGTCACTTACCTTTATTCGGCATTTTTCTTGAAACTTATCAAGAATGCAATCCGGATGGATTTATGTGTAAAAGGATGAAAATTTGAGAGGGTTTTGGAAGAATGATGTTTAGGAACCCTAGAAGGTTGGTGGGGTGTGTTGGGAGAATGTTTTAGGTTTTTGGAGTGTGTTTGGGTCGGTTTGGGGTTTTCCTATAATAAATGAAGTGTCCAAGGTCCCCGTTAACGTAGGTTTAGGAAAAATAACGTAGCTTTAGCAATATACATTGTTATGGGAATTAGACTCAGAACAACGTACGTTATTCCAAGTGTAATATACGTTATTAATGTCTTTCCATGAATAACGTACGTTATACAACAAGTAACATACGTTACTACATTGCAGAACCCTGTTTTCATGCGTTTTTAACCTTTGGACTAGATTATACCTATTTTGGAACTTAAATTTGAGGACATTACATGATGACCATACATAATCGAACAAGCAAGGAAGCCAGGTAAAGATTCTTTCTTATTCAATCTTTATGAACTAGTATTTGATCTTTAGGCAATATATGTTGTTAATCATATTTAGATAACATGGCGTCCATATACGCCCATGTCACAATAATGAAATATGATGTGGACGTATATTGATGCTAAGTTAAATTGAAAAGAGTGTATATGAACACCACTTTGCATATTGATACGACATATAAGGACGCCAACTTAAACTAAAATTGAGTGTTCAGAAATGCTATTTCATTATTGTGACATGGGCGTATATGGATGCCATGTTATCTGAATGTATCTAATGATGGAAATGAATGAAATGAATTCATACTCATGAAATCATAATGCATTTTGCATTAGATCACACATAAGGATGCGATAGGCAAGTAAAGTGCGTATAAGGATGAGGGAGGAAATTAGAGGGTGTGTAGCCATAGGATTATTTCATATGAGGCGTATATGGACACCATTTTAACTAAATTATGTGTATATGGACTATAATACCCTAATCTTACTATCCCTTATTAACGTATGATTAACATTTTTATTTGATTATTTAACTCTCCTTCATTATGAAATATACAATTTAAACACTAATTATTAAATCTTCTTATTCATTTTCACATCATTTATTTTTATTTTTCTTATTTATTATTTGTAAACCATTTGTATACATTTTTATCTTTTAATACAGCCACAAACACGGTTCGTGTTAGTGTAACACAAACCATGGGCATGACCCCGTGTTAGACTAGCTGACCCCTATGGTACTTTCCACGACCCCCGTGTTGTATCACTTTACCTGTCTAAAAATTTTTTACATATGAATTATGAGGTTGTGGTCTGTTCCATGGTATTTTACAAGACTCATATTATACATGAAGATCATGATGATAGAATACAAGAAGGGGGTTGAATTGTGTTTCCCCTAACATTTGATTTCTTTACAGAATATTAACAAACACATGGTAATAATGAGAAAAAGAAAGTAAGAACACACTCAAGTTAGAGTGATTCGTATCTAACTAGCCTACTCCACTACCTTAGTCTCCCAACTAAGGATTTTTAACTCAATTTACTAAGTGTCACTTTCTAGCAAAATGAGAACTCTTTAAACATTCACTTTTTTAGCTAAGTGAGAACTCTTACAATCTTTTTCTACTTAAGTGAGAACTTTAAATTCACTTTCTAGATAAGTGAGACTTTTACAATCCCTTTTATACATGCTAGATAACATTAGCTATACCAGCCTAGCAATTCTATGCAATAGCAATTACTAAACCAATCTTAATATAATGATCTTTTCATAACCACAATACAACCCTAATAAAAATAATCAAAGTAGATTCAAAGAACTCATTTTGGAAGAACTTTAGGGTTTCTCTTGATTTGCTTGAAGTCCTTGTAAATGTCTTCTCTTTGTATGTATGGAATTTTTTAATGAAGCTCACTTTCTTCTAGCACTATTTTTATGGATTAAGTATTCTCTCTTATGTGTATTAGTTGTTAAACACATAATATGACCGTTGCCTAATTAAACAATGTATAAATTTTAAATCTATGTCCCGTTAACATTCGTTACCCACTGCAGTAACATGATTTATATGACTTGTTAACGTGCGTTATCCAACTTAACGTACGTTACTATTCTTTGTGCATATCATTTATTCTTTATCCTTTTAGATTGATCCGAGCAATCTCTTTGTCCATTTAAATTGATTCGAGTAATGTCTTTGTCCGTGTTTTTAAATACAAATTTTTGAATGTTCTTTAGAGATGTTAACGTGCATTAATTTTGAGTAACGAAGTTAGCTTGTAACATGAAATTGTGGGCATCTCTAAGAGTAACATATACCATTCCTTACTTAATGTACATTAACCGCTTGCACTTTCACAAACTTCACCTGTAGCATCAATCTTTATCATTTTTATAAGTTTAAACATTATTAAAAAATTAGGAACTTAAATGTCGATCACCCTGAATCCAAAAATCTCCCCATTTTGATAATAAGAAAACTCGTAAAAGAAATGAAGATAATCAAATAAGCACAAAGATGAGAAAAATTGATATTGATCAAGACATTAAATTCTTGGCTCATGTTTGTCCAAAACAGTGAAGTAGATATCAATCATTGTAGAAATATCCAAAGACTGAACAATCTCTCCCAACAGTAATCTCTCTTATACTAACTTATCAATCTCTCTCTCTTATACTAACTTATCTCTCTCTTATCTCTCCCTCTTTTTGTCTCTTTTATACGATTTCTTCCCCTTTTTTTAATCATTCAAAAAGGTATCAAAACATGATGAGTTATGTAAACACATGGATAAACATCAATGTAGACAAAATTCTCCCCTTTTAGAAAGTGACATTGTGAACCCCAATTTTGATAAAGTCATTTTTAATTAAACCTTGATTTTCACACCATTTGTTTTCTTTTGAAATCAAAACTGAAGCATTCATAGAAGAATGTACATATAAGAAAGGCATGCATACATTTCATTAAACCAAGGCCACTGGTAACCAACTACAACCAAATGTAATAATGTGTAGAAGCAACGATATATGGTTTAAAACAATGCATATGCCAATGATCTATACTATGTGATGTATAAATGTGTAAAATGCAAAAGTGATAAGTGTCCAAAATCCGGTAGGAGCCGACCTAGCTATGTGTATCACACATCCTAGCTCTACCAAAATAGAAGTCCCAAACCTCACTATTGTCGCTCTGCACACATTAACACAGCAACACAAAGGTGAGTATAAAATACTCAGTAAATGAATCCTTATAGTTCTTACGCTGAATGCGCAGGGGAACCTTCGGCCAGTGTAGGGTGCTCGTGGAACAAAAGCTGCATTAGTTCCTAAATTGCCTCATGGCTCATTGTTGCCATGTTAAATTCAACCTTTTAAGTGCTTTATATGTTAAGGAATTCATTCGAGAACCTTAGCTTAAGTTAGATAATCATTAATACATTATTTAGGCCAAAATTAGGCTTCTACACTCAATTAACGTAGGTTTATTGTCCAAGTAACATACGTTATTCATGAACCTTTTTCCAGGTATGAATAACTTATGTCAATTATAAAATAACGTAGGTTTATTAGGCTAATGTACGTTATTTTCCACAATAACTATGTTACCTAAAGACAGAACCATTCTGCCCAACATTCTAAGTTCTTTCTTCATACATACACATGCCATCGTACACTTAGCATATCAAACACCTTCCTAAACACTTCTACATCCATTCCGTACACACCACACACAATAAATGACCATTAAAAACATAATCAATGCACTTTATCAAGATTAATTTCCTATTTCTAACATCAGTATACCCATCATTCATTAATTCCATAGCTCATACATATAAGTAACCATCATCATACTTACATTCATGCATGTACATACCAATCCAAAATGACAACCATATTTATATCATGATGAAAATAAATGAATGCATTTATACTTATGCTTTTGCAAAACACAATGATATGTTTGTGCTCTGGAGACCATATTGTGAGAGAGAGTCCACTGTCTTCCTTAATTGTGAGCATAAGCTCCATTTCATGTTATTTGTAAGAGAGAGTCCACTTCCTTCTTTAATTGTGAGCATAAGCTCCCTTTTTTAAATGTGACCATAAGCTCCTTTTTTTTAATTGCGAGAGAGAGTCCACTCTCTTCCTCTTTTGTGGGTATGAACCCTTTTTCCTTTTCATGTCTGTTTCATGAACATACAAAAATTCTTATGTGATGCCATCACTGATATGCCTCAAATGTAATTCAAACATTTCAAGTCTCAATCACAAATCATTTTTAAAGTCCATATTTATGACCTCCCACAACACTCATATCATTCGTAAGCATTTCATCATAATACCACAACAATTAAACATTCATATTCCATTCCATTGCATTCATCATAATACATAACCACCTCATTCATACATAGCATTTCATAACTAACAACTCCAATCTATATAAGCATAAGTTCAAGTATATCAAGTTCCACAATATAAGCAAATCATACAAACATACCTTTTCTTTAAAATCACATTTCCTATATCATATCAACAATTAAGACATTTAAACCATATCATCAACCAAACCAAAGCTACCATCACAATAGTAAGTGTCAAAATGCCCTTACTAACACCAATTTCATCCAACACATAAAAAAACAAAAACTCATCTCAATTCCATCAACCTCACGTAATTTAAAAGGCAAAACTCATTTTACTAAGCGTTAAAATGCACTTACCTCGGGTTCCAAGAATCAATTTGTCACCCGAACCCCGATTCAGGTTCTTAATACTGATACCTACACACATTTAATCACATGTACTGTCATTTAACATTCAATTTACCTAATTTTAACATTCTCTACTAATTTTCCCCAAAACCCCCAACGTTGCACAAACTTTAATTTCTTAAATCCAACCAAATATTTTATTTTTGGGTTAAAGGCTTATGGAATTGTAATCTACTATGAAAACCCAACAAAACCCTACCAAATGCACATGTTTTCCCTCACATTTCAGTTTAGAATGAGAGATTTTATCTTCTTTCCCTGTAGTTTTCAACCTTAATTAGAAGAGGAATCGATGGGAGCACAGATTCGTTGTTAATCAGCTGAAAATCTGGTGTTTGTTGGTATGTTCGGTGTTTGAAAGACTCTAGGATAATGGTTTCGTAGTTTTGGGAGATTTTGAGTCATTGGAGGGAAGTTATGGCTCAGTTTTTGTTATTTTAAGTCATTTAATGACATGTCCAGACTCCCGATAACGTATGTTTACTTTCCAATTAAAGTACGTTAGCAAAATGTAGGTTGTGGGAATTCTGTGATGAATAACGTATGTTATTCTTTGGATTAACGTACATTATTCCATCAATTC
>CANYCX011332272.1:0-11297 GCA_948193385.1 Breynia disticha f. nivosa | reverse complement strand
CATTCTAACTATCTTTCCTCTTACCTTAGCTTGATTTCTTAAAAGAAATCACAAGAAATCAACCTCCAGCCTCTTTTCCTCTTCTTTCTCAGCAAACCTAAGCTTTTTCTGAAGCTGGAATTCTGTTTTTGAAAGTAAAATGAAACCTTCCGTGAATGATCGAAACATATATATTTTTTTTCAAACCGACAGAAAAGTACGCGGGGTCACAAAGTACGCGTGGTCGTTCATAAAATACGCAGGGTCGCTCCTACATCGCGTCTATTGTACCAAGTACGCGTGCTCGGCTTTGACTACGCGTGGTCATGCCGAATCCGCGTTCTTTTGTGTCCACCGCGCGTTCTTTCATTTTTTCGTGTCAACTTTACGTCAACCTTTCGTATACTTTATATACTAATATTTTCATATTTATTTTAATATGAAAATTTTTTTCCAGGATGTTACATATGGGTTGATGATATTGGGAATGTGATATGATTTAGTGTGCTCATTGGCTAATTGCCTTGTTTGACATCATATTGATATTTGGTTGATGTCTTGTTGATTATTGAAAAGCATGTGATTGCTTTATGACTTTGATGAGCATACATTGAGATGAGATGTGATTTGGCCATTGAATGCATTGTTCATTCATTGTGTTGCATGATTTGAGTGACACTGGGTTGATATCCTAGGCTGGGCTTGAGGATTATTCCAAGCTGGACTTGATGCCGAACTGGGTTCGATGTCGGTCTGGGACTGATGATTTTCTAGATGGATTTTTTATGCCAGTCTGGGACCGAGGAAATGAGAGAAAAGAAAAGAGAGAAAAGAAAAGAGAGAAAAGAAAAGAAAAGAGAAACCCCATGGCATTTCGCATGTGATTGCATAGCCATTCATATGCACCTGAATAGCATTCATAATTAGCATGTTTGATTCTTGCTTTGTCATCTATGAATGCTGGATTGATTGATATGAGATGTGTATTTAAGATTGAGATGTTTTGGTTTTTATGCTTATGCTTATTATGCATATGTTGCTAGCAAGTGTGAATATGTGTTTTCAGTGTCAAAACACTATTTAGATGGTAATTGGAAGCTGATGGCTATCCCTGAATGAAAACAAAACTTGTTCTCTATGAATTAGAAAATGAACCGAAACTTAAAATGCAGAACAGTAGCTCAGGACGCCCACGTGCTGACTAGCATGTCCTCGTGCTGGAGGGCAATATGTACAACACGTCTCTTGTTTGTGAAATCTGGTAAAATAGTGAAGACCATGACCCGGTGCTCAACTTAGCACGCCCCGTGCTAACTAGACAGTTTTGAGTGAGCGTGCTGAGAATGGCACAACATGCAAACTAGGAAATTGTAGATGAGCACGCCCCGTGTTCATGGGAGCACGACCCCGTGTTGTTCCCCTGCACTTCATTTATTCAATATTTGATATTCACTTACTGAATATTGTTTTATACTCACCCTGTTGATTGTTTAAAAGATGTGCAGATCGTAGGTAGCTGCAAGTGGATCCGAGTTGCTGTGATCAGAGTCATTTTACGATATAGTTTGAGGTGGAGCTCCAGTTTTGATTTCTTCAACTTTTGTACATAGATTGTACAAGATACTATATATATATATATATATATGCATTTCAGTTTGAGTTTGTTTTCAAACTATTTACAGTTTCTGCATTTCTACTTTTTAGTGTAAAAAGAATTGGACCAGTTTTTATGAAATGCGTGTTTTTGTTATTTTTTCTCTCCTCTCTGATATATTATATTAGTATTATGATAATATGGGAACAATGGATTTAAAATTTGAGTCTCACACCTTGTTTGTCCCTGAGTATTTATATTTCATAGATATTATTAAGCTTGTTACAGACTTAATAATACCCCAGGTAAATGCTGCGAAACAACTCTCAATGTTGACATGATGGGCTCATACGATTCTTTGATCATATGATATCATGACAGTATAAGATATGAAATAAGTCACCTTTATTATGCACTATCACTTCCTTGATCTTGTTTGTTCTATTGAAATAAACAGACTGTTGATTTGAACTAGTAGACAACCTATGACGATACATTACTCAATACTTATATCAAGTGACCAGTGATATCAACTTTATTTGAGTGACAATCCATTTACTTCTTTATCTTTCAACATGGACTTTAGCATAATCATATCTGTATTTGTCACCTAATTACCGACACGTTAAACATATGTCAAAGTGTCCTAGAGTCCACATAGGTATCATAAAGATTTCAACTCTAAAGATACCAATATAAAACACTATTTTAAGAATGTCTATGACTTGCACTGCCATGTAATATTCTTATTTAAGTAGATCGATCCAATATATTGTCCCTATAACGTATCTGCGTTCCTATTCTCCATAGTTGGTAAAACACAACTATATCATATAGCCACATACTAGTTTTAGTTCATTACAAATCTCATTGTTAATAATCGATTAGGAACATTATGAAAAATGTTATTCTATATTCAATTGTTGTACAATCGTACGTTTTTCTTTGATATTATGGACAGAACTAACGAGTTAGTTGCATTCATGGTCCATCAACGTTAATATTTATAGCACAAAACTTCTAAAAATTAAACTTCTTTTACTATGGTCCTTCAACTTTCTTATTTGTATCACCAAACTCTTAAAAGTAAATTTTGTTTCACTATTACCCTCTAATTACTTAAGTTCTTTGAATTAAAGTCCTTCTACCAATAGATTCAATATTTCTTAAAATTTAATTTATAATTTAAGATATTAAGCACTTAATTTTTTTAAGTGCATTTTATAATAAAAAAATTAATTAAGTAAATAAAATACTTAATTTATAAGTTAAACATTTTAAATTAAAATATTCAGTAGCTAACTCACCAATATTTTTTATTTAAAATTATATGTTAATAATTAAATATTTTTCATAGTTTCATTTATTCAAAATTAAGAGAGAAATTTCATGTATTAGTTTTTTCGTATTTTTTAAATAGTTATTAATAATTATAAGTTATAAATTTAAAAATCTAAATTATTAATTTTGTTATTATTGTCGTTAATTAGAATTATACTACTTGATCATGTGTTATAATTTTATTATTTTAAAATTCAAAAAGAAAACCAACGTACATGCGTTTTGTATTATTTTACTTTTAATTTGTAATTACACAAGTTATCTTTAACTATATACTATGCCGAAATCCTAATTAACATTATACAAATGGAATAAATAAATGTGGTAATTAGTACTTTACTATGTGGAGAGAAGACTTCTCGAAACTTTAGCTGACGGGCTTGATATACGCGTGGAGTCAATATACAACAAAAATCATTATGTCTGTATATTATTAATTAAGGTTTCATCATAGTATACAGTTAAAGGTAAGTCGTGTAATTACAAATAAAAATAAAATAATAGTGCACACATGTGCATTAAAGTTTTCTTTTTGAATTTTAAACTAATAAAATTATAATTCATGATTCAACAATATGATTTTCATTAATAATGACAATATTAAAATTAATAATTTAGATTTTTAATTGTATAACTTATAATTATTAATAAATATTTTTAAAAAAATGATAAAACTAATACATGAAATTTATCTCTTAAATATAAAAAATGTAAATATAAAAAATATTCAATTATTAGCATATAATTTTGAATGAAAAATATGGATACATTAGCTACTTAATGTTTTAAATTAAAAATTTTAACTTATAAAATTAAATATTTTATTTAATTAATTGATTAAATTAAGTAATTATTTTTTATTATGAAATACACTTAAAATTAAGTATTTAATATTTTAAATTATAAATTTAATTTTAAGAAATATTAAATCTATTGTTGGTAGGATTTTAATTGAGAGAACAAAAGCAGTTAGAGAGTCATAGTGAAACAAAATTAAGTTTTAAGAGTTTGATGATACAATTAATAAAACTGAAGGACCATAATACAACAAATACAACTTTAAGAAGTTTTGTGAAACAAACACTAAAGTTGATGGACCATAAATGCAACTAACTCCAGAACTAACATCTATGAATGATTTTATCAGTTTTTATACGCACAAGAATATAGACCAATAAAATATAATATCGTATCTTTATTGTTATCTCAACAATAAGCGAGTTTACAAGACAACTGTATTGGACTCAAACTCACACACTAACAGAACAAGTAAGACTACTTGTTCGCTTTTCTTTATATAATTTCCATTCTTGAATTTGTTCATTTAGAAACGATTTTAATGTATTTTTTTCTATCAAAAATTTAATAAGGGCATTTGTGTTGTCGCACAAATATTTTTCATATTTACAGTAATTTTTTATAACATTATTTTTTTAAACTCGGTAGTTATACATCTATACTTACTTTGCTTTGAATTTTTAAAAAACTTAAATGATTATACTTATATTATAATAAAAGAATACGCTTTAGAATTGTGTTATATTGAATTTAAACTATGGTTGATGATAAGCCACTACATTATTTTTTATTGACCATCTTTTAAATAATTCATAAATTTTCACTTATTATAAAATAGTTTAAATAGAGGAACAAAACAACAATTTTTTTTAAATATATGATCAATTTATACTATTTAATTTATAAATTTAAATAAATTTACTTATTTTTAGTGTTTTTGTTCACTGCTGCAGATCTCAATAGGGTATTGTTTCTTTTATTGATTGCTGATCATCAATAAAACTAACTGCTGTGTAATTAATTGCTGAAACAAAAAATCTCATTTTTGGTCTGATAGCAAGAGGGATTAACCACATAAAGTGCTGTGTAATTCTTGGTGCCGTTTTAAATGTGATGAACAATAATACAACACTGATTTCTGCTACATAATTAACAAATGTGAAATGTTTTAACTCACTGGCGCAGCACTTGTTGCAACTGAAGCACTTGGCTCCTTTGGTCTGGAGGCAGCAGGTTTATCTGTTCCTGTGTTAGGCTCATCACTTGCTGAAGCAGTGCCTTCTCCATATCCGGTGTCAACTACATCACAAGAAAAAACAGCAGAGAAGCCAAAAGTCAGTCAGAAAAACTTGAAGCATTAGAATGTTACGTGGTAAATTAAAAGTCATAAGCATTCTCATAGTGACTATATTGGTATCCTTAGACCGGAAATCTTTACGAGTCTTGGGTGAATTCTAATATACTTTGACAATTATTTCCTATTCATGATACATTTAATCTGAAAACATTACCCCTGAAGATGCAGCCTGATTTCCAGCGCCAACTTGTGCAGATACTGAAGACGGTGCTCTGGCTAGCTGTTGCATAGACGAAGTATCGGTGGTGCCAGACATCCATGAAGACCCTCTATCAACTTGCATTGCACTTCCACCTTGGACGTTGTAGTCAGACCCTATGTGTGAACCTCCCGCCTTCGGTAAATTGAACGGTAAAGGGTTAACATGAAGCAAGCTACAATTTAGTAACCTCAATTTTGATAGTTATGAAGTTCTACCACATCAGAATCGTAAGAGCTATTCAACAAAAAATTGCAACCTCAAAATGTATTGCCAAGCTTCAAAGCATTTCCCACATTTAAAAACGACACAAAGGCACAACCATTTTTTTCTTTGTGCAAGGCACAACCATTTTATACTCTCAGTTTGCATGGAATATATTTTTTATCCTCTTACATGACTTGACATTCCTGAAATAGGGTTTTTATTTGGATCAATGTCAATGCCCAATTTCTCTAGTCCTTCAGATCGTAATTTCTGGAGACACCAGGACTTAAAATGTCGTTACAATATCTTTTATTTGACCCACGTACAAACATATTCATTGAAAAAATTGTTGCTAAAATGAGATTTTCCAGTGAAAATTTTGTAATTTTTTTTTTCAAACTGAACAAAAAATTCTAAATTCCAGCTGTTGCAACCATGCACTCGACAGTACATCGGGAGGAAGTCATACAATATAAACACCTATCAAAATGAATTTATAAGCACAACCATAGCAGAATGCTGCATTTAGATGGTTGTTAATTCTTAAAATATTAATCATTATTTTTCCTCTAATCTATAAAAGTAAAGCAGGGAGGTCTTTCAATCTGATGATATCTAAAAAAACCTAGCAACCACAGTACATAAAAATAACAATTAAGGGTCTATTTGAGAATTCAAATTGTTGTTGAAAATTGTTTTTGCTGTAGAAAAAAAAGTTATTTCCAAAATTGTTATTAGGTGGCTGTTTGATAGCATATCATACAAAATTTACTATTAACTTTGAAACTATTTTAAATTTTAAATTTTTTATATAATATTTATTTTAATTTTATAAATAAAACTAATATTTTAAAATATAATTTTTAACATAATAATATATTAAATATATTAGATTTTATAAAAATTAATTAAAATTGAAAAAATTTACTTTGTTAAGAAAATGAAGTATTATGCTTATACTATTTAACAAAGCATTAAAGGGTAGTGTTTCCAAAAAACAATCTTTTCACCAAAAAAAAACTTTTAGTAAAAGTAGCTTTTTGATGTTATCAAACACCTGGTTTTGTAAGTCAAAACTATTGTAGCTTTTCCAAACAACATTAGCAAACGCTACGTAAGATGGATAGCTTTAAGAACAAAAACCAACTGCCAACATTTACACCAACTCCTAATCTGACAAAGCTGGTTTGAAAAATTACAAGCATAAAAAAATTTAATTTTAGTACAACCAACTTTACATATGATTAAAGAAAGCTTTAATCTAACTTGGACTATACACAAAAAGCTGTGGCAGTCAAGAAATGAAACTGACATTCTATATCAAGAACAATTATGAGAATAACTGTATATGTACCTGATACAGGGACTGAGGCGTTGGCTGACTTGGAAGAGGAGGCTGCACTTGTGGAAATGAAGTTCCCATGCTAGGTGGTGGTTTGCCACCAGGCTGCACATTTCCAGAAAGAAAAATAATATTGTAGTCACTCAGAGTTGATCATTCTCAAATTATGAATAACAATATTCAACTCACTTGATACGTGGCCTGTGATGGATGCTGGGAGCCACCAGTATGTTGATAACCCACATTGGGACCCATTTGTGATCCATACGGATGATGGTAGCCTGGAATTGGAGATGCCCTAGGCTGTGGTGGTAAAGGTGGTTGCAATGGCATATGAGGAAATCCAGTCGTCTGTGTAGGCTGTTGCAACTGGCTAGAGACTGACGGCACTTGGGGTTGATGAAATGAGCTTGACTGAGAAGCAGGATGAAAAGAAGGTGGAGGCACATTTGGAGGTTGAGATGATAGTGGACCAGAACTTGATGATACTTGAGGGTTTAGCTGCCCCTTTGGTTGTAGTGGCACTTGTACGGGGTGTGACGGCACAGGAGGCTGAAGACTTGCCGGAGGAACAGAAGCAGCAGGTGTAGACATAACTGGTTGACTCTGTGGCTGTTTTCTTATTTGAGTTTGGGCATGAGATGCACCAACTTGATCCTGCAAGCCAACTTGTGCAGGGAATGAGCGTGCAGCCTGTACGTTTGATTGCTGAGAATGTTGTGCCGATGGCTGAGGTTGTTGTGATGCTGCTTGCACAAAATTTGGAATCTGTAAGACAAATTGGATTTTCAAGATATCGTAATGTAAGACTAGACAGACTAATTTCACAAAGATTTAAAACATACCACTTGAGGAGGTTGCACCATTCCAAGCATAATTTGTGCCTAAATCAAACAGAGTAACATATCGCCAAGAAATTAGGAAACTATGTTAAAGGAGAACATAATCAATGGAATCAAAAGCATCGGAACCGGTGTATCTTGATGTTATATGCGCATAAATATCCATCAAAAGGAGGTTTTATTTGTTTATTGGCTAACATGTAATAAGTAAATGGAACGTTGCTGCTGCTTCATTTATTTTTTCTGTCCAGAATTTCTATGACGAGGATACATTGAAATATTACATTATTTCAAAGCAGACACTTCGAATCATCATACCAGCCAATTTGAAAGCTTGCATCAGATGAGATGGAAAACAGAAGTTATCAAATTTTAATACTCTAGAAGATAGCCTTAGAAAATGGAAAAAAAAAAAACCATAACTTATAATCAAGCAAACATCCGACAGAAATGTTTTACTGTCAATCTCATAGATCTAATAAGTATCATACCAAAACCCATCAACCGACTTATTTTATTGAAAAAAACGAGATATCTAAATCTCATATGGATCTTTATTTTTAAAAAAAAGTTAACAAGGATTGGATTGAAGGTTAAATGGAGTCCCTGGTCATGATTTCATTGATGATAATAAAAAGAACAGACATAATTCTTGGTTTTGTTTGCCAAGTCAAGCTGGAAAAAAACTAAACAATCCAAATTCAAATGCTTTACCAGCCCTATAACAAATGACGCAAATTTAATTCAGAATGAACCCTAATTCTACCAATTATCCCAATTACAAAACTAAAAACCAAAGCTCACATCTTTCCAAAACTAAAATAAAATTGAACAAAAGCCCACAAAAGCTATATCCTTTATTTTCAACTACATATCTTATTGAGAGTAATAAATTCAACATGTTGTACAAAAAGAGAAAAATAAGACAGTAACAGAAGGGAAGAAAGAAGAACCTGGAAAAGTGCCCGGGTCAAAGACGGGTTTTGGATAAGAATTTCTCTTGCCTGTTGCTTGTTCTGCTCAATCAATACCTATATTCAAGACCCAAAGCAGAATTCAGTTATCAATAAAAGAAAGGAACATGCTTTTAAATTGGCAGTGATAAAAATAATGGGAAGGAAAATGTGTAACCTTCATCTGTGACATGATATCGTAAAGTTGATTCTTTGTCATCCCGGCGAGTTCCGCCGTTAATCCGTCGCCGGAAATTGATTTTCCCGCCATTGTTTGTTCTGGACCTCTGGTTGCGGAATAAGTGGTGTCCCGGTGGTTTATAACTCCATCCGCTTGTTACTGTTTCTTTAACTTTTTTTTTACAGCAGATTCTACTTTTTTTATTATTATTTTTGTTTCAAAAACTTATGTTAACACTTGCTTCTGCCGTTATATATAACTTTTGTCGAAAAATAAGTATAAAGTAGAGTATTACTTTAAAAGTTAATTGTTGTTGTCTAACAATAATGAAGATTGAACGTCCTTTTGAATGTAAGATTTTGTCTACACCAAAAAATAATTTTAGTCTGTGAACCGAGTTAACCGGATAGACTCGATTATCAGTATAGATTTCTAGACCAGTATATTTGGAGAATATTTGATTGATTATCCAAGAATGTGAAGATCAATTCCTAATCAAGGAAATATGTGATTTGCCAAGTATGAATATACTTATAAATATGGAGAGAAGAGTCAATGACACACAACTCAACCAAAACACAACTCAAAACAAAAATTATCTACAGTGTAACAACTTTTTTCCTATAGAAATCTTGTCTTTTACCTTCAACCAAACTACTGCCGCCTCTGACCTTATTTTCATCTAATTCAGCTCATACTTTGTAGTTTATTTCTTCAACCTCCGATCTGTATTACCAATCACTAGCCCATGGAAAAAGTCTTCCGTCACTGGCTACGTTCTCCATCACTGGCCCCATTTTCTGCTGTCCCAGATTTCGTTTTAGCTCCCGACTTGCAAATTACGTTTTTAGACCTCCATCTACGTTTTCTACAACGAGTCCCTGAAAAAAGCATTTGGCCCTAGGCCAGAATCATGGTCTTCTTTAGTTTTTGGCTTACTTTTTATTATTCTCTCATTATTTCTGATTTTCAATAGTTTTGTTCTTATTTTTTGCTACTGTTATTACAATTTCAAGCAATTCATTTCAATTTTCATGGTCATTTATTTTATGTTTGTTAATATTACTATTGGCGATTTGCTTTGTCATAATTGAATCAAGGATCTTTGGAGTGATAAAGGAAATCATTTGAATATGAAGTCAAAATTACGCTCGCAATATTTTATTTCTAACGACTCTGTTTAATTTTTTTCTTAGTTTGAAAATACTATAATTTCCTGACACGTTCGCGCAATCAATCCACACCACCTTTTCCAAGGGGCGTTTAGTTTTTCTCAAGAATCAATAAAGGGATAAACAGATCTAAAAAAAAGTTATAGAGCCGAAAGTTTTTCTCTCGATTACATTTTGATGCTTAAGTTAATATCGATCAATAATTTTTGCAAAGTAATAGCCTGTGTGTAACATCCTAAAAATACAATAAAAATAAAAATAACACGTAAAAATGAGTATAAATTTTTCGCGTTAATGAAAATAAATATTTGTTAAGAAATAAATAGTGGGGATATTAAGACAATGTTATTTAGATTATGAATTTCGAGAAATTCGAAATCAAAAAATTATTTGGAGTCGTGGTCAAATAAATTACGAAACGAAATAGACCTAATATGACTTAAAATTCAAAAGCTCCACCTTGTCTCCCCACTCATCCGACCAAAACAACTCTCTCCCCCAATTTGAAAACTTGTTCCCTCTCTCCTCCTTCTTGTTTCTCTCAACTGAAACCTTCCTCTCTTTCTTACCAAAAATTTATTTTCAACTCTAAATCATACAAACCAAGCAGAATCTTAGAGCTTGGAAGCTTAGGAATCCATTTAAGATCTTAACTTGGTAAGTTTTCTTGAAGATTATGTTGAAATCCCGTTTTTATTTTAAGCATAACTTCCAAAGGTCATAAATCCATGAATTTAGCTCCGATTTTGATGAAATTTGGTTCTTTTGAAAGCTTAGGATGTGTACTAAGAATTGGTACTAAGATTTCGAGTTAATTCTTGGTTTAGGTTCATGGAAATGGTGTTTTAAGTAGGAAGGTTAAAAGTGACGGGATTTGATTTGGTTGATATTAAGTTTATTTTGAAGTATGATGTTTAGGTGAACTTACTTGGGTTAAAATGAAGTGATATTGATGGTTAAATTATGAGGTTTTGAATGAGATATGAGGAAGAGTTTACCTTAGAAATGCCTACGAGTTTTGGAGGAGGAAATGAGGCATAAATGTGTTGACATTGTGTTTGAAAAATTGGAGAGGAAAAGTCATAATTTAGTTAACTTGGATAAAGCCTAAAAAATGTTAATTAATAAAGAAAAATGAATTTCATGAAGAGGTCGATGGAAAAGACTTAGGTCTTACTCTTTGTAATTTAATAAATAAAAATAAATTATAGAGGAAAAGAGAGGAGATGTAAGAAATAAGAATTTAGAACATTTCATTGATGTTTAATATGAAATTGTGTATATATGTGATGAATATATGGTTTAATTATTAATAGGAGGATCGAACCAAGG
>CANYCX011331633.1:0-11407 GCA_948193385.1 Breynia disticha f. nivosa | reverse complement strand
TCCAATCCTATTTTTATTTTTAATTTATTCTTTGTAATAAAGAGTTTAACAAAAAAATCTACTTTACAATTCACTCGTTATTTGATTCTTTATATTTAAATATAAATTAAAGATTTAACTTCACCCACTCAAACTAAAGAGCTAATTTTAACTCTTTATCTTCTTTTTCATGCATAATTTTTTTTGTTTTTCTTAATTAATATGTAAATTAATAACCTTGTGTATTCTTAAAAAATAGATATTTTTTTTCATTTTCAATCACCACTTTTATACAAAATATTATAAGTTTTTTTTAAATTTTAAATAATTTTCATAATTTTTTATATAAAACTTTGTGCGCACATAGATGATGTTTTATTAATTTGATTAATTTGACATTAATAATTCTATATTTATGATTTTCGGTTCTTTTTTTAAATTATGATCTTATAAAATAAACAAATTAAAGAACATAAATAAAAAAACCACATTAAAATTTTTATTTAATTTCTCTCTTTATAATTTTATAGACTCTTTAATCATTTAAAAATCCTCTTTAAATTTAGCTATCTCATTGGAAATGCCCTAAAGCTTTAAAGCATAGCTCCACACAATCTTGACAAAGATAACCCCAGGAGAGGGAGGTAAGGCAATGCATTAACAAAAAAATCATTAATTAAAAACAAATGCCACATAGTTGATTCCTATCTTTACAGCAACAAAAAGAGAAAAATGGAAGTAAAAAAAACACATTGAATTCAACAAACACCACCTCATAAACAGGTCAATATAGGAAGGCAAATGCATGCAGAATTCAGTCCCCACCCAATAGTAAGCAATAATCCAATTTCTTAGCTGCCTAGTACTAATAAAATTATGCATGCACAATTAAATTTGGGAGGGATAATGCACTCTAAACAAGTACTTCCAAGATAATCCAATAACATCAGAAACGCCAATCAATTAACATAGATGGCAGACATGCACACACTAAACACTAAATTTCCTCCCAACTCAACAATTTCTTTAGGACCAATCTTCAGCTTCCTCTGAATCCAAAATGGATCTCCAGAGCATACCCAAATCCAACGGAGAATTAACAATCCATGTCAGTTTCACAAAATCTACAAGCTCCTACATAAGGCAAACTCATTCAAATACCCAATTTCCCTCTTTAGGTTTGTCATCAGATGATACTAACCTCCCAATTAGAACTACTGATATATTGGAAGCAGGCAGGAGACAAACGCAAACCCAACATGTGCATCAACTCACAACAATCCTGTCTCTTATCAACAATTCTGTCTCTTCTGGTTTGCTTCAAGTAACTGACTTGAGTTTCTTAGTAGGTACAAATGCAAATGCCAGTGAAGTGACATAATATGGTATTAATAAAAAGAGGTAAGAAAAGGCATAGAAATATATGAATGAATGCAAAATCACAAATGAAGTCAGAAAGGTAAAGAAACAAGTATATTATAACTAATAATGAAGTAAAACAGAGTAAGAACAAGTAAGTGAAGAAGAAACGTATAGTCCTCAACATAGAGAGAGTAATACAAATAATCCAGTCTAAATAAAAACAAAGCCTAGAATGATTAGGAGTAAGAGAAAAAATCACAGATTCTCTTCCTTCTCTCTATTCCACTGCTCAATGCGAGCCCTCCGTTCCTCACTCCCTTCCCTCGAAGGACTCCGACTACGTCCATGTCTCCTTCTCCCTCCATCTCTCTCGTACCTGCTGCGATGATAATCTCTATCTCTCTCACGCCTATCATAATCCCGCTCTCTCTCTCTCCTATGCCGCGGGGGGCTCCTACTCCTACTCCTACTCCCTCTATAACCTCCAAACAGCTTCCTCCTCAACTCTCTCCCAATCAATTTCACGTGCATAAAATTACAATACCCCCCGCGATTACAATTATTCTCCTCAAATTGCCTGCAAGTCGCCTCTCTAAAATCCGTAACAGGCGAGAAGTCCGCAATAATAGGCCGCCCGGAGTAAAATCGCCCCTGCAAAGCCTGTAAAGCGGCGGCAGCCTGATCCTCCTCTCTGAACTGAACATACACATTGCCGATCATGTGGTCGGCTAGGTTGTCGCAGACATGGAGGCTTTCGATTTCGCCGAACTTGGTGAGTTCTTCGAAAATGTCTTCGTAGAAATCTTCGAAGTGTTGTTGAATCTTGCGGGGGTCAATGGGTTGGCCTTGGGCGTCTACGCCGGGAGTGATCATGTCAGGGCGTTGGTACATGTTGGAAAGGAGAAGAGTGGGGGAGATGGTGGGGCGGTTGTGGAGGCGGGAACAGCGGTCGCCGTGGCGGCAGGCGCCGATCTTGAAGTAGAAAGGACAATTAACGCGGTCTTTTTCAGTGCCGAAAATTGAAGCCAAGTGTTCAGCCATGTTCGGAAATGTTGAGAGGGGGAAATGGAGGAGAGGTTAAATTGCCTCTGCTCTGCTGTGATCTGATTGTGGAACCTTCTAGTCTCTCTCTCTCTAACAAGACCCAACTTCTTACTTTCTTTCTTCTCTTACAAAACCGGACTTGGGCTTTTAACTCCATTTCCACTTTTTCTTTCACTCAAACGCTAATCTATACTTTATTAATATAAAATAATAACTCATAATTTCATTAATGACATTCTATATTCTATTTTTTATAAAATATTATTAAACAATTACTATTATTTAATACTCAAAATTTAAGTAAAATTGTGTAAAAATCCACACTAATCATATTGACACATAATTTTATTAGATTGGGAAGGAGTAGAGGTTGAAAGTAGGTGGTAGATTACAAACTTGGAACAACAAAAAACCAATGCTGTATTAGTTTTACATTCATGACAACCACGGGAAAGCAAATGTCGAAATGGTCCAACGACACACGATTTGTAGATACGAATCAAGCTGATTTCTGACTACAATTGCATCATCATCTAGGAAGGCTGCTTAAAGGGAAGTTGCGTAATGGATTCTCTCTTAACAGTTCTGTTTCCCTGCGCACAATCAAAACATATCCGCATGTTTATTCTTTTTTTTTGCCAGGTTATTTTTGTTAGAAATGGGCAAGGAACAATATCAAGATGCTTGGCCTTACTTCCTGATGTCTTTGTCATCCCCTTGTCTTAGCTGCAATGCCGAAGACTTGGTTTCATGATCCTGCCATTTTTTGTCCATCCTGAAAAGTGCATTTTCGATCAAGCTTTACTATAATATAAGACCAACTGATGTATTAACGAGATAAAAAGCTCTCAAATAATGGTAGGACAGATATTATGAAAACAACATACTCCGCACATTCCTCATCCACAAACACTTCAATGCAAGCAGTTTGTGCTCCTCCAACCACTGGCCCTGGTCCCCGTGGAACCTAAAAAAGCCAAAGTTAATTTCTGACCAACCAAGGAGGCTGGCTTATTCATGACAGGAAACAGATGTTTACCTTGTATGTACTCCACCTAGCTGGTGCAGCATTATTCTCCTTGTTTCTCTCAGCTCGGGTTCCGAGGGTGTTCCAAGCGTTCGAATCTGTACTCGACTTTCCAGGTAGATGTCCCGGGATACTCTCTAATTTTGTGTCTTTATAAATAGAAAAGGGAGCCTTCTGAGGCCTACTTTATATTGAGGCAAAACAAAGTGAGTTAGAACATTTAAATTAACATGTTATGGGCATGCGTTTGGTCCTACAACAACTAGTACAAGAATCCAGGACAAGTTTAACTATTTTATCAGGACACACTCTTGATCCATGCCAACAAATGAAAATCTTAGAATTCTTACCTGTCTGAATTCGGTTTTTTCCTGAAAAGGTCAGAATTTTCCATGCTTTGGCTTCCTGCAAATGTGCTTACAGAAATTTAGAAATTTAAAAATTTAGGAAGAAAGAACACAGCATTGAGAATACTCACTGTTTGATGCACTAGACAGGATCGTCCCAAAGCTTCGAGCTGCCAAGTGACTTTCTGTATCATCCTCCTGAAAGTTGATATTAGAGTTTATCAGTAAGATCTTTAGAATTAAAAAGATCAAACCTATTCATTTGATTGCTTAAGATCAAATACCTCCACAACTTCTGGAGCTCTCATGGATCTAACAAGAAATTTGCGGTAGGCGTTGTTCAATTTTTCAATTGGTTGTGCGTTCCTAAAGAAGCAGAAACTTAAGTAATTTGATCATTTCCATCAGTGAATGGCTAATCAAATAGCAGAACCAACTGATCAATGCCCATTTATGCTATTCACTAGTTCTATTGGGAGGACACATCGCATATAACTGAGAAGTGAAAAGATATATACATAATACAGAATAATATGTCACGTAACATCTAATCAAGCACGCACATAAATCACCATTTAATGATATTTAACTACAGCAACGCATTCAATAAATGATTGCTAACGTTGGAAAGGAAAAGAAATCGGTTTTGTGAAGATGAATACCTAGAAATGCCAAGACTGAAAATGTCATTAGCAGCTTTCATCTTAGATTTGGATTCTAAATGAGAAGCATAAGCTATATAATAAATGGAATGAGATTTTCCAATTCCATTAGCATCCAAGAAACTATAGATAACTTGAGCATCTGCACAGCATTCAGCCTGAAAAAAAAAGCGAATAATAACATTATGAATGAAAAAACTGCAGAGATGCGTATTTTAGAAGCAAAGATTAAAAAAAACGCACATATTCTAACCAAACTTTGAGGTAGCGAAGATCATCCTTGTAGCGGTGAGAATGCCAAAAGGCACGCACACATTGTTCATAAATGACAAGTAGACCTGAGCAATCTCCGCCTGGTGCAAATGATTCTTGAACCCACTTTATGCACCTTCAAAATTAAACAAAAATCAAATTAATTAAACTAAAACCCCACCTCATTCTTTAGATGTGGAGGGAAAATAGGGAAATGAATTACTCCAGCCACGGCAAGAGAGGATCGTTCCCGTTGTACTGGTCAATCGCTTCAATCAATTTTCTGAAGGCAGGAAAAAAGATCAGTATAAAAATATAAATATAAAAGTGAAAAGAAGAAAAAGAAAAGAACCTGCGGGTTTGGAGCAGAGAGTTCTTGAGAAGAGGAATGGAGTGGGATTTAAGAGCGTGGTTCAAGAGGGTGACATTACGGCCTCTCTTCAAAGGTCTAATATTCTCCTTGTAAACTTCCCACTCGTTCCCACTGTTTTCACTTGACGCCAGAAACGCTGATTCTGGATCCATGGCAGCCTCACTACAGTCACTAGGGTAGGATTTCTCAATCAAAATGATGAAGTGGGAACCGAAATGAGTTTTCAATTCAAAAAATAGCCGTTTGTACGCTGCACACACACAAGATGGGATAAGCAAATAAAAAAACAAAAAGGTGGGGCCTATTAATTCATTTTAAACTAAATGGATTTAAATTTTAATTGACTCTCTCCGCCTATTAAAAGAAAAGTTGTAAATTGTAGAACATATAATAGCTTAAAAGTGAGAGAAAGTGTCCAATAATTTTTTCATAATTGTTACCAAAATTACTTTTCAACACCATAAATACTTGCAAACAATCATCAACATAAGACATTTACATTTATCCCATCGACATAAAACATTTACAAATTATTTTAGCCAAAGTACGAAACTAGAAACATAGTTGGCTAAAGGCTATATTGTGTGAAACGGGAGTGTGCCTCCTCACCACCGCACAAATGCGCCATTACGGCCGAAAGATTCAGAGAAATTATTAAATCTGTAAATATAAATCGTAGACAAGAAGCATAATAACCCCTAGTAAGTTTTGTCCCTTACAACCCTAAACAGAGTAAAACGATATAAAAAAATAAATAGAAAAAAAAAAGATATTACATTAAATGTAAGGACAATACAGCTTTACACCACAAGAGACGTAATGAAAAGCTAAATATGGAAGAGAAGAAGAGAACTCACAATACGAATGACATTAGAAATGAAATTGTGGCATGGCCCGCTGAGTTTCGAAACACCGACGTCACTGTTTCTCACAATTCGAGTGTGTTCAATTGTTAGCGCTGTGAATTTATATAGCTCAGGAAACGGCAACGTATTATTATAACACGTGAGCTTATTTACTATTGGGCCGAACCGGTTTTGGAGCCGAAACGACGCCGTCTAAGATTTACATTACAAAGCAATAAAGCCTCCACGTCATCAACTCCAGAAACAAGAAAATGTTTCGTCCACGAAATAAAAATGTAGGAAAAGAAGAGTTAGGAAGTGTGGAGTATCTCGGAAGAGGCCAGCATGAGTGTTTCAATAGAGGGCAAATTTAATTTGTTGTCATCTTCAACCTCTCTTTTCAGGGAAATCTCTACATTTCCAATCATCAAACCTCGCAAGAACGTGATCAACACCAACCGCACTTCACTATGCAAAGCTTCATGGCAAGAGGTTTCTATATCATATATTTCTTTTTACACTTCATTCATTTAAGTACCAAATTTGGATTCTTTTTTGTTTTTGGAAAGTAGTGATGAGTGTTTCGGTTGTCATGTGAAGCTTGCCGGCGTAGTGGTATTTTCAGCTATACCATTTACTGCTGTGAAAGCTATAGCTAATAGCCCTCTAGGGGAATCACTTCAGAGAAGAATGGAGGAGAGAAAGAAATTTGCCATTCAAGAATCTTCGAAGTTTAAGGCTTTAGCTCAAAAGGCTAGAAATGATAGGTAATATTGCGGTAAGCATTATTTATTCTTTTTTGTCAAGACTGCTTCATATAAGATAAGGATCGCAACAGAAATTATTGGAATCTGTTCTGGACTTTGATTTGTGTACTAGCCGTGGCTTGTGCTGAACTTCAGTGGCTTTATTTGACAATGTTAGAATTAATCATAGACTGCCAAGTTCTTCATACAATCTTATAGTGGAATGTTACCATCAAAAACAGCCTTGTTAAGTTTGTGGTCGTTGAAGACGGCTGTAACTGCGCTTTTTCTTGGTTAGTTGGTCCCTGATTAAAAAGGAATATCTACAATTAACTTCAGACCAGCAGTTTATTGCTTCTTGCTTTCAACAATATAGTTTTTCCTTTGCATATCAAACTTTGAATTCTGCTTTAATTGTCACTAGTCTCAATGAACATGGGGATTGGAGAGTATTCGATAAAATTATAAATTAATGTATGTTGATTACTTATCTGCAGCATTTGGTATGGAGATGGGCGCCCTCGCTGGCTTGGCCCTATTCCTTATGACTATCCTGCATATCTTACTGGAGAATTACCAGGGGATTATGGATTTGATATTGCTGGTTTGAGTAAGGATCCTGTTGATCTGCAGAGATTCTTTAAGTAAGTTGCATTTTACTTTTATTCCAGCATAATACATTTGGGGAAGAATGCTATCACTTTCATTGAATTAGCGAACAGAGAGATATACACCACAATCAAAAGAACGTTAGGAATGTAGCCTAAAATCTTTTAGCGTAAAGGAAGGTCAAGTACTTTAGATTATGCTACATGCTCTTTTATTATTGATACTATCAATGCATTTAGATTTTCAACATTATAACCCTTTCAAAGGTGCATTGTGTTTTGTTATGTGCAGAAAGCAGATCATCTACATTGTAGATTTTTATCTTTACCGTACATTCCCCTTGCGATATTTAGTTGGCTACGATGAACCTTTTTACACAGTTTTATGTAGAGAAATCGGGAAAGGCCGTGCAAATTGTGAATACCTGAAATACTGTTTTTTTAATATAAATCTTAAATACCAAATAGCATTGCTAATGTTAGTTTACACTTCTTCCACAGCTTTGAGATACTTCATGCTCGTTGGGCAATGCTTGCTGCACTTGGTGCCTTGGTACCTGAAGTACTGGATTTATTTGGTGTCTTTCATTTCGTAGAACCTGTGTGGTGGAAAGTTGGTTATGCAAAACTCAAGGTGGTGTAATGATTGCTCAGTAAATGAGTAAATATGTTACTTTTACCTGATGCTTTTCATGTATATCCGCACTCTTAATTTGATTGGATGCCTTCAGCTTAGTTACTTCTTGTTGTTTATCTGAATATATTTAACTAGACTGAACGCTTTTCTCTTCGTCTTAAATTATTACAGGGAGATACACTGGACTATCTAGGCATCCCCGGACTTCACTTAGCTGGGAGCCAAGGAGTGATTGTTATTGCCTTTTGCCAGGCGATTCTAATGGTAATAAATTAGTTTAATGGCATTGTTCACCATGATATTGAAAGAAAGTGTCGCCATCTTACACGTTTATTTGAGACTTTAGAGCAGTGAGTGTAAATTGTAGGAAATTGGGGTAGATGCATTGAGGAATAATGGCGTGTTTGGTATCAGATTACAGTTTCCAACAATGGTTGTAGAAGATACCATCTTTTTAACTCCTACTTGTACGCTATAAAAATGGGAATGAATTTTATGGAACAGGTTGGACCAGAATATGCAAGATATTGTGGGATAGAGGCACTTGAACCATTGGGAATTTACTTGCCAGGTGATATAAACTATCCAGGAGGTGCAGTTTTTGATCCACTGAAGCTGTCAAATGATCCAGTGGCATTTGAAGAGCTGAAAGTAAAGGAAATAAAAAACGGGCGGTTAGCAATGGTTGCATGGCTAGGATTTTATGTACAAGCGGCTTTGACAGGTAAAGGTCCTATACAAAACATAATTGAGCACATTTCAGATCCTTTGCACAATAATATACTTTCCGCGTTGAAGTTGATATGAAATTATCAGTGTAAAGATAGACCTTGTTTATGTAGAACCTCTCAGGAGGCAATTTGTAAATGATAATTTGTTTCTGAATTTGTTTGACAGCGTTGTGAACTAATGGATGAGTATAGAAAATGGAAATGGCAGAGTTCGGTGTGAAATAAGAAGTTATGAGTAGTAGTGAAATGAGTGAAGAGGAGGATATGGATAGAATAGAATGGAAGAGTGTAGATAGATTGATAGGATGAATGGAAGAGTTATTATCACCGCTTTTGATTAACAGCTCCATCTCTCAACAGTTGACGCTTGCTTGTTTATCCAACAAAAAAAAAAGAGAAAGAGCCAAGCAGTTGAGAAATTTAGTGAGTGAAATCAGGCGATAGTGGAAGAAGACGATCCTGTAGAAAAAAGAGACAAGTACTTATCGTTGGGAAATGGTGGACAGTAAGTGTGGGGATTAGGCAGGGTCCATTGGGTTTTGGGGGAGATGATGCATGTAATTACAATACCTAACTTCTCCACTTCAACTTCCTAGGAGACTACTTTCTTTTTTTTTCAGGTTTTAGAGTGAATCCACTGCTCATATTTGAAACAGCGGAATAATCGAAGAGAACTTGACAGCGTTCTCAACAGAAAAGAAGAAACAATCGTGAGATTGAATGATACGTAAAAGTATAAGTATATATGTATTGAATCTGATGTTAACAATGCTTAAATAGAATCTGAGACCCCTAAAGAGATAGTATTGTAACTAAACTAAATAACTAAGAGTCCTCGTAACTAAGAGTTCTAAGCTGAATAAAAAACATATAAAGAAAGAAAAGAAGGAAAAAGGTTGTCGTTTGCTCCTACAACCATCATACGGTGCTGTTGGCTCTTTAGTGTGCTCGATTGCCCTCATCAGTCTCCCCTACTTGTGTGGAACTCGTCCGCGAGTGATCTTCAAAGTAACCCAGGCCTGTATCAGCTTTGAATGGGAACAAATCAGCAACATTGAAAGTTGAAGAAATGTTACCCATCCAATTTGGTAAAGTGACGACATAGGCGTTGTCGTTGATACGTCTTGAGATCTTGAAAGGTCCATACTTCTGTTGCTGCAGCTTGTGCGATCCTCCAGTCAGACGGCCTTTCCTCATAAAAATCATGACCTCGTCACCTTCAGCAAACACTTTCTTCTGGCGGTGGACATTAGCATCGGCTTTATACTTGGCATTTGCTTTTGCGATGTGTTGCTTGACTTCCAGCTGAGTCTTGCAGACCTCTTCAGCTAGGTGATTGGCTGCAACAGATGTATTTTTCTCGCGAGGCAGACGCACAAGGTCGAGTGCATGATTGGGACTCTTTGTGTAGACAACAGAAAAGGGTGACTTTCCGGTGGAGCTATGGACTGAATTGTTGTATGCGAATTCAGCCAGAGCAATGAGAAAATCCCAAGCTTTTGGTTTATCCCTGCAGATGCATCGAACCAAGTTACCGAGGGAGCGATTAACTACCTCAGTTTGTCCATCATTTGTGGGTGTGTTGTGTTGCTGTAATTCAGAGATGAATCAAATAATCCCCACAGAGTTCGCCAAAAATGGCTGAGGAATTTGGTGTCTCGGTCGGAAGTGATGGTTTTAGGTACGCCATGTAACCGAACTACTTCCCGGAAAAATAGTCGGGCGACAGCTGAGGCATCCGAAGTTTTCCGGCAAGGGATGAAGTGTGCCATTTTGGAGAATCTGTCCACTACAACAAAAATGGAGTCTATTTCGCGTTGTGTCCGTGGCAAGCCTAGTACAAAGTCCATGGAGAGGTCTTCCCATATATTATCTAGAATTGGTAGCGGGGTGTAGAGGCCAGCGTTGGATGAATGCCCCTTATACGCCTGACAAGTGAAACATCCTTCAACAATGGCTGCGATATCTCTCCTCATTCTTGGCCAATTAGCGTCGCTGGACCTCTTCGATGGTTTTGTTGGGGCCCAGATGCCCTGCTAGACCACCCTCGTGCAAATCTCGGATGACCTTTTCGCGAAGGGACGTTCTAGGTAAGAATAGTTGTCCGCCCTTTAGCAAGTAACCATCATGCAAGTAAAAATCTTTGTGGGGTCTGTGGGATCGGCATAGTGCCCAAACTAGTTTAAAATCTTCATCATCTTGGTAGAGGTCCTTCACGTGTTCGAGCCCCTCAACCTCCATCTTCATCGTCATTATGGCCACTACTCGTCGGCTGAGAGCATCTGCCACGACGTTCTTCTTCCCCACTTTGTGAATCAATTTAAACTGGAATTTGTCTATGAACGAGGACCATATGGCATGCATTTTTGTCCTCAATTGGCGCTGACTCTGGAGGTATTTTAAAGCTTGGTGATCTGTAGACAGAATAAATTCCTTTCCGATCAGGTAGTGCTCCCACGTTTTAAGAGCTCGTACTATGGCATAAAACTCTTGGTCGTACGTTGACCATTTTTGTCGAGCCTCGCTAAGCTTTTCGCTAAAGAAAGTGAAGGGTTTTTTTTCTTGCGAGAGTACCGTGCCGATACCCAACCCGCTGGCATCACACTCTACCTCAAACAATTTATCGAAATCCGGCAAATTTAGCACTGGAGCCGAACTCAATCTTTCTTTTATTTCTGCGAAACTTTGCTCTTGTTCTTTTCCCCATATAAATCCCTTCTTTTTCAAGCATTCAGTAAGGGGAGCCATAATTCTGCTAAAATACCAAACGGTACTTGGTTCAGTGGTGCCTGGG
>CANYCX011331584.1:0-16895 GCA_948193385.1 Breynia disticha f. nivosa | reverse complement strand
CTAGTGGTTTAGTTGGGTTAAGTCGTTAAACCAGTCATCACAAGTATTATTATAAGAGTGACCCGAAATTTTTTCTATCTTTGGAAAATTTGAAAAGTGTAGTATGACATAAATTATTTCTACCATGTGAAATTTTCTACTGTAAGTTAAAAACTTTTCTGCATAAAAAAAAATATTCACTGATATTATATCACTACATATTTCATTATTCAAATTCACATCTAACTACTACTGAAACTTATAATAAAATTAACAATTTAGTATTTAGTAATAACAATAAAATATTCACTAACAAATTATACATACATCTATCAAAATAATATTTACGTACCTTCAATTTTTTCTTCTGTAATGCAAAAAATAAAACTTCTAAACCTACACAAAAATCTTATCTCCTTAACAACTCCTCAAATTTAAAAATCACCAAAGTGTTCTCCAAAATTATTCCTGCAAACACCAGTATATTTTTTTAATATTATTAACATTACAAAACAAAATATATTATCTATTTTCGGAATTAAAGCAAATATTTACCTTATAACAGAAACTATATCAGCCTCTACCACACTGCAAGTCATTCGTAAAAATTAATAGACCTGTTTTCTCCTCTGCCTTTTTTCCAAAAAAAACGTTAAATTTTGTTAAGAACAATAACAATCTGTTATAATTTTTTTTCCAAAGAAACAATAAAATTATTTGCAGAGATTACTTACTTAACAAGACTAAAAAGAAGTAGAAAAAAATAGGTGCTTGAGAGGAGAGTGAGAGCAGAAACATGAGGCAAAAATACTCATATTTGTGGGGAGGGTTTTCAGGTGTTTGCCGAATGAAAAAGGTTAAGAGGTTGTGCATGAAAATTGAGAGACGGATGGTGAATATAAAGGGCTTTTGTCCAAAAGCACAATTTGCGGACAAGACAGAAAAGTCAGGTTGTCTGCAACACGCTGTTTTGGACGTGTCAGCTTTGTCAGGCGGTCCGCAACCCTCCCTCCCGGACATGTTACTTTGTTTCAGGCGGTCCACAAGTCCAAATTTCGGACTTGTCAATTCATTACAGAAAATCACATGCGATTGTAATGCACCCCATCGGTAGTCAGAGCAACAGTGTAGTCCGCAAGTCCGATTTTCGGACATTCGCTTTCACTCCTTTGTCCAAAAACTTGGGTTGCGACAGTATTCTAAATATTTGACCAACTCTTGTCCGCAATTACGTGTCTCGGACTGCCCCAAAATTACCCCAAACCAGTAAATATTTTTTTTCCAACCCTAACTTGAGAAATATTATTTAAATAGACATTGTTTGGGTAAAAAGCCCGTTATATGGATAGAGAAGAAGCTTGAAGATGTATTTGAAGAAAGGAAAATGCAAGTTGTTGGGATTCCGTATGAAATTTCTTGGTTTCTTCCATATAATCATTTTTATAATCATTTTTTGAGTGATATGCTGATGAAGGTTGTTAGGAGATGATCCTTCAATTTAACACTAAAATTTAAGGTCAAGAAGAAGTAGAAATCCAGTCATGAACGCGCGTGCTTTTGGTAGTTGTAACCTTAGTCTTTTACTTCGTTTATTTCCTTTGAAAGTGTCAAGTTTCAATTATGAGTGATTGTAACTCTGTTATTATTTATATTACTAGTTTGCAACTCAATTCAAATAATTTTTCTAAAGTGTTTTTCGTTCCTAAGTAAGTAATTCTTAGATTAGAGTAAATAAATTTGCATTTATATTACAAGTTAGTCCGGTAGAATGTAATATTTACATTAGTATAAGACTTTGAGCCATCAATAGTTCTGAGATTTTAGTCAATATCGAACCCACCTAACAATTACGCGACACGTATTATCGAGTGAAAAAGTATTGGAATACATACTCTACATTTTTTATTTATTTTTTTAAATATTATGTTCGTGTTTTAAGAGAAAAAAAAATTCATTAATTTCACAAACAGATGTAATTAACTACCAAATGAAATAAATAAATTTAAGAAGAAAAAATATTCATTATAAAGACTATACAAGAAAAATTTAAATAAATTTAATCAAGTGAACTATTAGATAATTTATTTAAAATTGGCAATTAAGTATTTTAAAACTTTGGCCGTCGTTAAATATTTATGAATTCAATTGGTGAGTCAAATGTTAAAGCAAAACTTATGGTCAAGAAGATGTAGAAATCCAGTCATTCCCTTGAATGAGAGTTTGTGGGGAATGTGCAGGTACGTGCTCTTCAGGAATCTCACTACTCCATTTTACTCTCTGAGATAAGTCAGCCCCAGGTCCTGTATTCCCAAATTCTCCAAAGTAAAGTGTATCCAATGCAAAATCATTAGTCCAAGACAACCATCCTGGTGCTGCTATGAGAGCTTCCATTTGGCATTTTATAAAGACCACTCTTGAATATTCCTTCCATGGCCTTCCCAAGAAGTTCTTGTGGACCTCAGGCTTGCTGTTGTATAATGCCATGTATTCCTTGGTGCCGTTGATCGCGCAGTTTTCGAACACAAATGCTGTTGATTGAGCAGGATCAGTCCTTCCATGCGCAGTCACGGTATTGCTTTCACCTACTTCAGGCTTTTCTTGCCTGGGCGCAACTAAGATCTCACAATCGTGAAAAATTGCAGCCGAGTTCCCGAAAATGAAGTCAACGTTGCCCTGTATACGACAAGATTTGTAGTACTGGCGAAGGGAATGCGCATACAAGGTATCTTGATTACCCAAGAATTCACAGTTCTCGATGATGGATTGATCACTGTCCGATCTGAATGCCACTGCTTGGAGGGTTGGTGGTCCTGCTGTATTCTGAATTGTAAGACCAATTGCCATAAATCCATCTCCAAGAACGGCTGTTGCAGATTCATAATAAACATTAAATTACCATTCAATAACACCTACAGATTCATAACAAAATGTTGTCTTTTAGATATACTTAGAATTCAACAGCTTACCAACAGTAGCAGAATTATAAGTAAAAATCCCAGGCTGACCCACCTTAAGCGAATTGGTTATCACAGTTTTCCCCATTCCTTCCCCCAAAAACACCAAATTCTTCTTCTTCAATGGAACTCTAACTATTTCCTCATAAACACCTTCTTTTATGTAAATCACAAACTTTCCCTTCTCTTTATTATCCGGCGCCGCATTAACTGCCTCTTGCACCGTTTTATAACACCCATCGCTTCCATCTTTGCACACCGTTACATCACTTAGCTTCGGGATAAAACTGGCATTTCCTAACAAGATCATACGATAACACAATTTACAAATGCATGAGTATAATCAGAATAAAAAAAATAACACAAATGGAGTTTTTATAATGTTTATGTTATATTTGAGGACATACCTCTATTGTCATTGTTATCACCTCCTGATGACGATCTTACCACCACAAAACCATCTCGCTCTGTTTCTGGTTGTGCCCACGAATTAGGGTCCTCTCCAAATACATCATAGTTTTGCACCATACTCAAAGCATTGCTAGTGACCATCATTAAGTTGTCAATAGCCGACAAAGTTTGTGAAGTCGACGACGTGTCGTTTTCGTATTTTAAAGCGTCATAGCAGTCGGTCTGGTACAATAGAGCTGCACTCAAATAAGCATGTGCGTCTTTTGCTTTGGCTTTTCCATGCTGCAGAAAGGCGGATGTTGATTGGATACGGTAATAGGAGTTGTTTAATAATTCTTGGCAGTTTTTTCCGGCGGTTGTACGGTTAATGCTGTCATGGGAAGATTTAAGAATTGAGTCGACCCAATACTGTGTAGCTTGGAGTTGGCTGGTGGAGGCTGAGAGGGTGGACTGGATGATTTGGAGAGTGGTTGGATTTGGAGGAGGATTGGAGAGTGTGGAGAGACATTTGTCAATAAAGAGAGTGTTTCTGCAAGCTCTGCAAGCTTGACGGATTTGTGAAGGGACAGGAGAGGAAGAAGAGGAGGAGAAGGAGAGTAAAATGAGAAGAAGGAAGGAAATAAATGAAGCCATGGTTAAGGAGACATTTTGAAAGTGGGTATTTATAGAAGAAGATGAGAATTTTTTTTTTTTTTTTTTAAATAGACCTTCCCCTGATCACCTAAAACACAGCTAGGCTGGCCTCAGGATCGTAGGGCATTCCCCTCTAGGCAACCCAGAGAGACTGGCTTCCCTAGAAAGAAATGGGAGAGTAGTATTAATTAAATAGGGGTTAGAAACCCTTACATGAGTTCTTGGAATACAAGCCAAGGGGTTAGAAACCCCTAATCTATCAAAGCATAACAGTGAAAGTAAAGGAAACGACAAATCAGAAATTTCATCGAAACTGAAATCTAGATGCTCCAGCTTAGAACGAGCAAGCCAATGGGCAACTGAGTTAGCCTCTCGGAATACATGATTGCAATGGATATTTGGATGCATGAGTAAGAGTTGCTGAAGTTCCCAGACAAGGGCCACATTTCTTCCATTCCAAGGCCTCTGACTAGTAATAATCTCAATAGCCAACTTAGAATCTGATTCCACAATGAGGTTACGATATCCTTTGTTTAAAGCCCACTTGATGCCATAAAATAAACCCCATAGTTCCGCAAAGAGTGGAGAAATCCACCCTAGTCCTACTTGAAAACAGCCCCTTGACACACCATATGCGTCCCTGATTAGTCCTCCTGCTGCACAGCGAGAATCAGAAACATTAATGGCTGCATCAACGTTCAATTTAATCCATCCTTCTGATGGTTTCCTCCAGCTTGCAAATTCTCTATTTCCGATCATAGTAGGAGATTTCAAGTTTTCAAGAGAAGAGACTGACCTATTAAAGTTATGACTTAAACTAACAGCTTTCCCTTTGACCTGTGCAAACACATCTTTACCCTCAAAAATACATAGGTTCCTGGCTTCCCAAAGCTGACACGCCACAATACCAAACAAAAGAGGCCATCTCACATTCGCAACAAGAATATCAGACCGACGGAGGTTAGTCCCCAACCAAGAACTCAGATCCTGAGAGAAGAAAGTACCTGCAAGCATTGGAGGAACCATTGACAACCAAACCCGACGGGCTTTGTGGCAGTCCCGGATGGCGTGGAGGACTGTTTCCGGTTGATTGTTACAGATAGAGCAGGAGGGTGAGGGAGCTAGATGCCTTCTATTTCTGAGGGAATTTGTTAGGAGACGTCCTTTATGAGCCAACCAGAGGAAAGACCGAACTCGATTGGGTCCTTTCCATTTCCAGAGAATAAACCACTTGTTAGGGGGAGAGTCAGCTACGGGAACGTCTCTTTTGAGCAGGAACTCCGTGGCAGATGCAATTGAAAAATAGCCTGTAGTGGAATGTTTCCAGATTCGGACATCAGCTGGGGCATCAGGTAAAGGACCACGATAACGTTGCACATGGTGAATCACTTCCAGCGGGAGGTGTTGGAGAGCAGAATCCAAACCTTGATGAAAAATATCTGCGACAGTTCTTTGTAGGTTGATTTCAGTAGAGGGCAGAGAAATGTGGTTAATGAGTGGTCCTAATTTCTCTACCCAACAATCTGTCCAAAACTTAACTGATTTCCCATTTCCGATTGACCACGAGCTAGAATCTCTGACCACAGGAGCTATGGTGACTAAACTATGCCAAATAGGAGAGAGTCCAGAACGCCGTGATCCTTCAAAGTTCAATGGGATTCCTTTGCAATATTTGTTCCACAGAACCCGACACCATAGAGCAGAGGGATCAATTAGTAGGCGCCAACAGAGTTTCATAAGATACGCTTGGTTGGTTATCGAGGAGGGTTTTAAACCCAGACCACCCATCCCTTTTTGCTCGCAAACTGATTCCCAGTTAACTAAGTGGACCTTCTTCGTATCCCTAGAGCTTCCCCAGAGAAACTGTCTAGTAATGCTGTCCAACTCTTGGCAAATTCCTTTCGGTAATTGCACCGTCTGCATAACATAATTCGGGAGAGTAGATAATGTGGATTGGATGAGAGTGAGACGTCCTGCGAGGCTCAGAGATTTACCTTTCCAACCATTTAGTTTTTGACGAGCCCGATTTATGAGAAAAGCAAAGTCTGCTTTGCGTATTCTGCCATTGAAGATCCTAACGCCAAGATACTTTCCAAGATTAGATACCCTCTCAAACCCGCTTAGCCTACCAATTTGCAAACCCAATGAAGTAGATGTTTTCTTAGACAGAAATAGTTTAGTCTTCTGAATGCTGACTTTGGCTCCTGACATAAGGCAAAATTTTTGGAGGCACTCTTGCATGACAATCATTTGGTCAGTAGAGCTTTCACCGAACAGAATGAGATCATCCGCAAAGAAGAGATGAGAGATACAGGGTCCATACTTTGTCACAGAGATCGGTTTCCATCGCTTAGCTAGGACTTCCTCCTTGATGCAAAACGCAAGCCGTTCCATGTAAAGAGCAAATAAGTATGGGGAGAGTGGATCTCCTTGTCGGAGTCCCCTGGTAGGTTTAAATTCTTGTGATTCTTCGCCATTCCAAATAACTCTCATGGTCACCGAAGTAACGCAGCCCATAATTAGTTGAACGAGCCTCTCTGGGAGACCTGTTAGCAGAAGGGTTTCCTGTAGAAACTTCCAATTGACCCTATCATAGGCTTTTTCTAGGTCCACTTTGATGGCCATAGTACCTCCTTTCTTATCTGAGGTTCGCATACAGTGCACCAATTCTTGCACTATAATGATGTTATCAATGATTTGCCTCCCTGGGATAAAGCTGGACTGTTCTTCACCAATAAGTTTAGGCATCAAAGGCTTTAGTCTTGAGACCAGAACTTTGGAAAGGATTTTGTAACTAACATTACATAGGCCGATGGGTCTGAACTGGGCAATATGCTCCGGGTGTGGAACCTTCGGTATGAGGGAAATGAGTGTGGCGTTGACTCCTGTTAACTCTTGTTGGAGACGGAAAACCTGGTGAATCCATTCCACTAACGAGGATTGAACAAGCTCCCATTGACTTTGGTAAAATATGGTTGATATCCCATCCGGACCTGGAGCCTTAAACCCCCTCATAGACTTCACAGCCGCATGAATTTCTTGGGCTGTCGGCAGAGTCATTAGGGTGGAAGCTTCCTGAGGTGTTATCTGAGCGAAAGAAACAGCTGGGGGACCAAGAGAGGCTGCCCCTTCCTCTGTGTAGAGATTCTGAAAATAAGATAGCGCCAGACCCTGGAGCTGATGAGAATCGGCAATCCGATTACCGTTGGCATCAAAGAGGGATAGGATTCGTCTTCTATTCTGTTTAATGATTGCAGCCTTGTGGAAATACGACGTGTTTTTGTCCCCTAATGCTAACCAGTTATCACGGGCCTTCTGTTTCCAGAAAATTTCCTCTTGTAGCATGGTTTGATCCAACTCCAGTTGAATGGAATGCTCCAGAGACGTTAAATAACTATTACGCCTCATTTCCAGCAGTTTTTGGATTCCACCTAACCGATTCAGGAGTTTTTGTTTACGGTAGAAAATATTTCCAAAGTTTTCCTTGTTCCAGACGGTGACTTTTTCCTTAAACCTGTGTAGGCCGATGTGGAAAGGTATTTCGTTCTGCCAGGAATCTTGTACAACTTTGCAAAAACCTTTATCCATTACCCAAGAGGAGAGAAACCTAAAGGGTTTGACTCGCAAATTACCAACCTTTGCCGAGAGTCTAAGTAATAAGGGTCGATGATCCGATTTTTGCCTGGGTAGGTGATCCACAAAAGAGGAAGGGAACATGATTTTCCACCTATCATTGCATAAAAACCAATCCAAACGCTCTAACACTCCAGAGCGCTCCCAAGTAAAGTAAGGTCCCCTAACTTCCAAATCCACCAAAGAACACTCCTGAACGCAGTCATTAAAGTCTCGAATTGCAGAAAGAGATAATGGGGCTCCCCCTCTTTTGTCAGTCTGTCGGAGCATAGCATTGAAGTCACCGGCTAAGAGCCAGCTATGGGATATTGTAGAATGGATTCGTTTTATAGCTTGCCACAGTTCAGTTCGTTGCGAAGGGATAGGACTCCCGTATACTGCTGTAAAATAACAATAGGACTCACCCCAGGAAACTACAGTATGGATGAGCTGTCTGGTTTGAGTTATTACTTGCACTGTCAAGAGAGGATCAGACCACAGCAGCCAAATCCCTCCGGAAAAACCGACGGCATCTTCTCTATGACTAAACACAAACCCCAGTTCTGCAATTTTCAAATCTGCAGCAGTACCACTTATCCAAGGTTCAATGAGCACCATTAGAACAGGTTTATGCATCAAAAGTAAGTCTTTGCAAATTGCACGAAATTTAGAACTAGCACATCCTCTACAATTCCACACTAAAAACATTTATAAATAATTAGAGAGGGAGGGGCCATTTAACTTGTGGGAGTGGGTACCCCATCCCAAGAGACTGCAGGAGTTTCCAGGGTACCTTGAGTACTAGCCGGCCAGTTCAGCGAATTTTCCTTCGTGGCAGAAGCATGTAGCGGGTTGGCGGATTCAGATTCCCTAGTGTCCCCTGAGTCCTTTGTCACTTGAAAAAGGTCTATAGGAGTAGGAGAGATTAAATCTCCATTAGCAGTCTTACGGCAGAAATTAGTGGCCTGAACATGACTGTTATTAGAAGAGACCTTAGAGTTTGAAGTAACCAAGAGACCTTCTGGGTTCAGATAGGTAAGTGATGGAGAAAGTGTGTTTGTGGGAACCTTTGATTGGCCAGAAGATCTATTTGCTCGCTCTCGGTGGGATGAATGGGTGCTTTCTTTTGGCGGACTGGACTTCTTCAAGGGTCTTCCTGCCGGTATCTTCCGTTTGGGTACATTTGGGGCATGATTTTCCTTTTCACTAAGGTGAGAGATTGGAATAGCTTGAAGGGCCGGCTCCTTAACAGAGGGGTCTTGACAGGCTGACTCATTAGCCGTAGACTGTACCTTATCAGCTAGGAGAGTAGCCTCACATATCGCAGCTTCAAAGGCTTCATCCAGATTCGCTATGGCCGAATATCGGGAACCTAAATTGGGGATGGAACCTTGAATTGGGGTAGGGGCGAGGGCAGGAGGCGGTAGAGCCTCAGGAAGCGGGAAGGGGAGGGTGGTCGTGGTTGGATTGTCAGTGGGTATCCTGTTGGCCCCTGTGGGGTTTGTTACCTTCTTCTGGGGTCTCCTCCTTCTGTTTTGGGCCAACATCCAACAGCCATATGCGCTGAATAGTTCAGGACGCTCAGCACCAATATTATCAGCCTGAGGGGGTTCAGGGAGGTCACTCTTAGCCTCATCCCCGCGCGACATCTCCATGCTAGTATCCAAACAGGAATCCAGTGTGTGACCATATTTTCCGCATTGAAAACAAATAAGGTGAAGGCCCTCATATTCTACTGGCCGAATTCTTCTCCGAAATCGAAACTTTGAAATCAAAGGTTTGTCAAGATCGATCTCCACGCTAATTCGAGCGTATTGGCCTCGAGAAACCTCCAGTGTCGTCTCATCAACCCTAAGAGTACGACCTATCCTGTTGCCAATCCGGGCTAAGAAGACTTTGTTGAAATATTGGATTGGGAGCTTGGGGACCCTAATCCAGACTGCCGCCTTCTTGATTTTGTCTAATTCCGGATCAAAAGAAGGGAACCAGCGTTGGACTGTAATGTAGTGATCAGCAATTAACCATGGCCCCCCAAACAGAGCTGTCTCGTAGTCTTCATCGTTAACCAGACGAACCACATAGTAATTATTACCTACATCTGTGATGATAATTTGGCCTTTTGGTTTCCATAAATTGAGGATACGATTTTTGATAGCAGTGAAACCAAAGTTCCGCCCAAGAACCTTCACAATGAGGGCCTTCCTCCAGGGTCTACACATATTCGTGTACTCCTCTTTAGTGAGAACAATGACTGGGCATTCTGGATCTTCATCCTCTTCACCACATTCATCCTCCGACCATGCAATGCTATCATCGTCAGATTCAGCATCAATCATGTGTTCCTCGGGGGTCCCTAATAAAGTATTTTTGAAAGAAGGGACCTTACGTTTCTCAGGAGATTGAAGGTGAGCAGGGGGCAACGTTGGGACAGATGAAGTAGAGTTGCTCCATTTTCCTTTTTTATTTCCTATTAGCGCAGCCGCTTGTGGAAGTGTAGGGAAATCAGAATCAGATGCCGCATCCCTTGGGATGGTCTTGGGTTGAATCATGGACAGGTCAGGCGGTTTGATAGGATTAGGGTTCATGAGGCGCTTCAAATGAAAGAATACTTTATGTGGGTAAGATGAGAATTTGGAATGTTGTTAGAGAGAAAAGTGGAGTTATGAAAAGGAATGGAACAGAGAAACTTGCTGAAAATAATCAATTTCTTAAAACACCAATCAAATCAACTTTATCCTCGCCGATCAGCCCCATCTGTCGTTGTCTCCCTTCTCTGCTCTACGTCGTCTGTCGCCTCCTCCTCTGCAATTCATACTTTACGTGGTAAGGTAAGTCCATTCCTTCTCCCTCTCTCCTCTCTTGATTTCAGTGTCACTTCTCCCTTCTCTCACATTTTCCTTCTTCTCTTTTATCCCTGTCTAAAATTAGCAGTAGTACATTTACGTACCTGATTTCTTCGACATTTTATGTGTTTGTTGTTGCCTTTGACGAATACTTCTTTGTTGATATAAAACAATCTTTTTTCTTTTGCTTTTTTTAGAATGTGATTTGTTCTTTTTTTTTTTTATTTTCTAGATGCATATTGATTTGTGGTGTTAAGAGTTGTTTTGTACAAAAGGTTGACAAAAAATTTATACAGTAAAATATCAAATTATAAAAAAAAAAGTTGAATAAATAAAAAAAATTAATATTAAGTCAACAAAAAATTGAAAAAAAATTAAAAATTATCAAACAGTAAAATCTTAATTTTAAAATTAGCGACACTCACTAATGTCAAGCTGAATAGACAAGAAAAGTTAAAAAGAAGTTGACGCAAAATTGATAAAAGCAATAAGACTAAAATATGTGTCCTTCTCATTTTTTTGTACAGAAAAAAATGTATAGAAATAAAAATCAGAAAATCTACCAATTAATTACTTATATTCAAATAATAAACTGTCTCAATAATAAATACAATTATTTCTCTAACTGACACACTTAGAATCATATACAATATATGTAATACATATAGACTCATTTCATGTAGTATTTTCATCTTTTATAATATGTCATAAATTGTTAGCAAATTAATCAAATTTTAAAAAAAAAAACGATAGAAAACACATTTTTTAGCTAGTTACAAGTAGAAGCATTTAGAAAATAAATTTTTTCTTCAAATAAAAATGTTTTAAAGTAAATAAAACGGTTATTTTACAAATTAGGATGCATATAAGCTCATTTTTTTGTACTCATTTCACATTTTAAATATTCCAAAATTGCAAAAAAAAATAAATTATGAAAAAAAAATTACAATAGCCAAACACTTTTTTATAAAAGATACAAAATAGACACATTTTAGACATGTACTAATATATGTACACATATAAACTCATATGTACACTTTTTTTTCAAAAGAAAGATGGAAGAATCGAGGTACTGCTTCAATATAATGAAAAATAGAATGATGATGAAAATTTCAACAACTACAATATCAGTACAATGAACATAGAGGCAACTTGCAAACACACAACATGATGAGAGACAAAAAAAATTCATATATAAAGTGAATCAAATCTTACATATTATTGTTAACTTATAGTAATGCATTACACCACAAATCACAAACATAAACACATAAAACAACAACAAAATGAAGATACATTTTAACACAAATAAAAAATTAAACATGTCAAGACACAATTAAAATAAATAAAGTTAAACATTTTCAAAAAAAACCTGATTATAAATGTATCTAAAGCTTCACACGTATCCTTGTAATTTATAAAAGTGCATTCTAATACAAGTTCTAAATATAAAATAGATAACAAAAAAATTAAAATACATTTAGACGCGATTCTAACAAGTGAACAAAATATTAATACATATTTAAACAAAGACACATAAGAACTTTGACGAATGAGTTTAAAACATTTTGTAAAACTTTTTTAAACTCACGACATGCTTTTAAAAAAATATTGTATATGTTATAAAATAACACATGTTATACAATAAATTAAACAAATAACACATATCATATTAGATAATTCAAAAATTGAATATCATCTAGATGAATTAAAACATTGTTTAAAAAATATCTTTGAGAAATTTTTGTCCTTTACTAGTTTTTTCTAACTTTTTACAAACAGATACATGAAGTGAAAAAATTGATTAGTAGTTTAAAATGAGTGTGTGAACTTTGAAGTAATTTCATTCGGTTTGAAGTTAGTAAGGTATGAAATATTGATTGAGTTTTTTAGTTGATTGCAGCATTTGAATTATTGTAAGTGAAAATAAAGGTAAAATTCTGCACTTGCGAGTATTTATTTTAAAATAAAAAATGCATACAAAGCAATGAGAGCTAAAAAGTTTATACATAAATGACAAAGTATATAACTTATTTCACAATAAGGGTGAGCGGTTCGAATCCTGGAGCCGTAACGGTGCTTGGGGAGACATACAGGTCCGCTGATTCGCCACGCTATCCGAAAGAATGTTCTCTGGCCTTGGCCATTGGGCTAGCCCAACCCCTCGCCTAAAATTTGTTAACAAAAAAAATGTTGAAAACAGGAAAATCAGACATGCTTGGCTTTATGTGAATAAAGTATGAACGAACTTTTCCATTTTTGCAATTGGTAGGAATGATGATGTAATGAACAATTTGGAAACAACACAATTGAAAACCGGTTGTTTATGCAAAATTTTATGTTTGATTTTGTGAATAGTTTTTTTACAACAGATATAAAAAGTGAAAAGTTGATTGGTAGTTTAAAATAAGTGCGTCAACTTTGAAGTAATTTTACGAGTTTGAAGTTAGTGAAGTAGGAAATGTGGACAAGCTTTCTTTAGTTGATTGTGCACATTTACTTTATTGCTAGTAAACACAAAAGCAACATTCCAAATTTGTGAGTTTTTAAAAAAAGAGTGCATATATGGTGAGTTACAACTAAAAAGTTTATACCTAGTAGGGGTGAACAGAAAACCGATCGAACCAAATTAATTCTAACCGAACCGACATTAAAACTGATGTTAAATAGATAGATATAGATATAAAATTTTAAAAACCGATTTGAAAGGTTCGGTTACGGTTTGGCCAATTAAAAACCCAAACAGATCCGAACCGAAATATATATATATTTTAAACTCAACAAAAACTAACTTAGATACAATGTATATATGGCATTTTATAATAACTATAGTATGTTAGATTTAATAAGCAAATATTTTAGATAAATTATTTTATTGAATTTATAACAAAATCGATTGAATTGAACCAAACCAAACAGATCCAATAATTAGCCGAACCGAGCGGTTTATCCAGAAGAGAGTTGTAATTAATGGAATGCAGATGAGATGCGCACATTGCATTGCATTGCAAACACCTTTGTACTCATTTTTCGAACGACTTCATGATTTACAATGTCGATAAAAGTTATTAGTAGATGATCCTCCAAGGTAATACAAAAATTTATGGTCAAGAAGAAGAAGAAATCCAGTCATTCCCTTGAATGAAATTTTGTAGGGAATATGCGGGTACGTGCTCTGCAGGAATCTGACTACTCCATTTTACTCTCTGAGATAAATCAGAACCAGGTCCTGTATTCTGAAATTCTCCATAGTAAAGTGTGTTTAATGCAAAATCACCAGTCCAAGGCATCCATCCTGGTGCTGTTATGAGAGCTTCCATTTGGCATTTTATAAAGATGACTCTTGAATATTCTTTCCATGGCCTTCCCAAGAAGTTCTTGTGGACCTTAGCGTTTCTGTCGTATAATGCCATGTATTCCTTGGTGCCGTTGATCAAGCAGTTTTGGAAAACAAATCCCGTTGATTGAGCTGGATCAGTTCTTCCATGTGCAGTGACGGCATTGTTTTCGCCTTTTTCAGGCTTTTCTTGCCTAGGCGTGACTAAGATCTCACAATCCTGAAAAACTGCGGCCGAGTTACCGAAAATGAAGTCGACGTTACCCTGGATACGACAAGATTTGTAGTACTGGCGAAGGGCATGCGCATACAAGGTATCTTGATTGCCTAAGAATTCACAGTTCTCGATGATAGATTGATCGCTGTCTAATCTGAATGCCACTGCTTGGTGGGTTGGAGGTCCTGCTGTATTCTGAATTGTGAGACCACTTGCCATAAATCCATCTCCAAGAACAGCTGTTGCAGATTCATAACAGACATTTGATTACGATTCAATAACACCAACAAAATCATAACAAAATACGGTCTTTTAGATTAATTGAAGAAGAATTTGTATATGCAAAACCCTCAGTGTTTGATAATCTACAAATTAAGTCATCAAGGCATGACAAGATGTAGGATGCAGAATAGACATAAGTGTCAAACTTTCGCTCTCATATCACGCAATTTTCTACATCAACTTACATCTCAGAAGGTGCCCAAGAAAAAAAGAACATTTGTCAGAAGTTCCTTGAACATAATAGGCCTACTTATGTGAATAACAAACACACAACCAATAAAAGACAAAGTTACTATCAACTTTCCAGGTAAGTTCTTAAAACTTTTCCCATATGAAAATTTGCTAGACTAATGAACCTGTAGTCTTAATCCGCATCTAAAGTTGGATTCGGATCACTGCAAAAGGTAGAACAAGGAAAAAATATGTGGGTGTGCATAAGGTTTGCCACTCCCATGTGACCATATATCATCCAACAATTAGCATCTAAAGTAACAACACTTACCTAAAGTTGCAGGTTTGTAAGCACTCATTCCAGGCTGACCAGAAATGAACTATCCCGTAACCACTGTTTTACCAATCTCATAACCTACAAACACATTTCTTCTCAAATGGAATCCTTACTATCTCCTCATAAACCCCTTCCTTTGCATTTAGCACAAGGGCAGATTATCCGATCCCAAATTAACAGCTTCCTGCACTGCTTTGCAACATCCAATCGTCCTGTTTATGCATATTCTCACGTTGGCCAGAGGATTCCATAAAAACCAAATAAATCATATGACAGTCATGCTTGATGCATTACTGTTGCACAGCAATGTCTCTAAAAACAAATTTGACTGATTAACCAACAATGTGTTGCCGCCCTGGTACTCAAGTCCACCACTGCAGCCGTTTTGGTAAGCAAGGCAATGCTCATCAAAGTGCAAACATTCTTGATCTCGCCGTAAATGGAGGAATCATTTAACAATGTGGTGCAATGCTGGGAATAACCTACTACCATGAAGCAAGTCTAGGCAAGTTTCATAATGTTTTGATAAGCAGCATGGGAAGCTAAAATATTGTTTAGGATCGAGTGGACAGTTTTCACATTCTGGGAAGAAATTCCTATTGCAGATTGAATAATATCAAGAAAGGAGTAGGATTGAATGGAACAAGATAAGACTGTGTTAAGGAGGATTGACATGAATCCGCAAAGCATGTGGCTTTGGAGGCTAAATGGAGTTTCTGCGGTAGAATAATTTGGTATTGCCTCTGTTCCATCTTCTCAACATAAATTTTAACTATGGTAACAGGACTGCAAATTCATCCCAATAACATTACCAACTCACAGTTTCAACATACAAGACAACTGTATTAAAAAAAGAGTAAATTCAGACGCAAAGGGGGTTCAAAACCAAGCAAGAATTTAACAAGCTCAAGTAATGAGTAAAGCAATAGCTTACCAACAGTGGCAGTATTATAAGTAGAAATCCCAGGCTGGCCCACCTTAAGCGAATTGGTTATCACAGTTTTCCCCATTCCTTCCCCCAAAAAAACCAAATTCTTCTTCTCCAATGGAACTCTAACTATTTCCTCATAAACACCTTCTTTTATGTATATCACAAACTTTCCCTCCTCTTTATTATCCGGCGCCGCATTAACTGCCTCTTGCACGGTTTTATAACACCACTCACTTCCATCTTTACACACCGTTACATCACTTCTTAGCTTCGGGACAACACTAGCAATTCCTGACACGACAATACGATAACATAATTTACAAATGCATGAGTATAATCACAATCAAAAGATTTCGGAACATACCTTTATTATGAAAGTAATCAACCGATAATGACGATGTTCCCTCCCAAAAACCATCACGCTCTGTTTTTGGTGGTGCCCATGAATTAGTGTCCTCTCCAAATATATCATAGGCCCGCACCATACTCAAAGCATTGCTAGTAACCATCGTTAAATTATCAATAAACGACATGGTTTGTGCAGTCAACGACGTGTCGTTAGCGTATTTTAAAGCGTTCCAGCAGTCGTACTGATACAATACAGCCGCGCTCATATAAGCACGTGCGTCTTTTGTTTTGCCATTTCCACGCTGCAGAATGGCGGATGTTGATTGGATACGGTAATGGGAGTTGTCCAACACTTCTTGGCAGTTCTTAGCGGCGGTTGTACGGTTAAAGTTGCCCTGGGAAGATTTAAGAATCGAGTCGACCATTGACCGCGCAGTTTCGAGTTGGCTGGTGGAGACTGTGAGAGTGGATTGGATGATTTGGACAGGGGTAGGATTGGGAGGAGAATTGGAGAGTGTGGACTGACATAAGTCAGGAAAGCGAGTGGCTTTACAAGCTTGGATGATTTGGGAAGGAACAGAAGGGGAAAAAGATGGAGTCTTTGGTTTGGGTTTAGGGAAATGGGGTTTGGTGGATCTAGCAAAAGAGGAAGAAGGAGAGGAGAGGGAGAGTAAAATGAGAAGGAAGAAGGAAAAAAACGACGCCATTAATAAGAAAACAAAAGTGGGTCTGGAGAGCAATGGCTTAGTAGGCATTACAAAGTGGGTATATATAGAAGATGAGAATTTGGAAGATTGTTTGAAAGGAAAGTGGAGATATGAAAGGAATTGTGCGGATTTG
>CANYCX011331483.1:0-19111 GCA_948193385.1 Breynia disticha f. nivosa | reverse complement strand
ATCAACCATATGTCAACTAAGACATATATCCATCAATACATTCGTTCCATTTCATATCAATCATGAACCAAACATCACATTGTTCATATGGTTCATCTAGATCTAGCAAACTCAGCATCTCATTATAGGCCAATTCTATTTAAATAGAAAGATGCCTAAAACAAAGTACAAATCAATATGTAAGCGTAAGAACACTTACCTCGAAACAACCAAAAGCAATAAGCTAAACCCCAAATCAAAATCCCTCAAACAGTCATGCAGATCCTCTTGTACGAAAATAACCATATACGATACATTACTAATCATTAACATACTCATTCAAGTTCTAATCATGTCATTCCAACATAAATTTCCATTCAAACATATAATTACTAATGTTTCCAAAATCCAGCAATCAACCACTTGTAAACCTTAACTAAACCTTAGGTTTTCACTCTTTTCCATCAACTTTCCTTCTTTAATTCCTTCCTAGCATATACATACAATCAATCTAAGTCTCTTACACTTTATTCCATCATTTCCAGCAACTAAAACTTCATACAACTCAGCAAATAACAAACCATAAGCCTTAAATCAACCTTAAGTAAACCTAACCTTACTTACCTTAGCACTTAGGATGATTGTTGCAAGAAATAAGAACCAAACCACTTTTCTTTGCTCAAATCTAAAGTTTTTTCAGCTCCCCTGCTTCTATTTTGCTCTGGGAAGAAAGGTAAGCATATGAAAATTTCTCTCGTTTCTCGATTGTTCGTTATATACATTTTTCAAGCAAAACAGCAATCCACGCGTGGTGGAATGGTGACTACGCATGGTCGTGCAGAGCACACGTAGTTCCACCTCCATTGCGCGTACTTCCTAGCTCCAGCATTTCTTCAATTTTCTTCGTTTATTTCGTGTCAACCTTATATCAACCTTTGATCAAGCTTTATATATTGATGTTTAAACATTTATTTATCATAATTTAACGATGAAAAATTCTCGGGATGTTACACGACAAATATCAGTTCTCTGGCTTCTTATAGAGTTTCGTTCAGGAGTGCTCCGTTTGAAGCAGCATTAATTATCCTCCTCTCCATAGTAAGTAATCCATTGTAAAAGTATTGGATCAGTAACTGCTCTGAGACTCTGTGTTGAGGGAAAGTAACACATAATATTGAACCATTCCCAGTAATCGTATAAAGTTTATGAGTCCTTCTACTTGATGCTATAAATTTCTCTTCTCAGTGCTATCGCACAAGAGGCTGGAAAGAACTTGTCCAAAAAAAATGAGCCATTTCAGTCCAAGTAGTAATAGTGTCAGATGGAAAATAATAAAGCCATTCCTTAGCCTTATCTACTAAGGAAAATGGCAAAGCATGGAGATTTATTTGATCCTCAGAAACTCCGTGAGGCATAAAACTGGAGCAGACAATGTGAAACTCCTTCAGATGTTTATTGGGGCACTCATTTTCAACACCATGGTTGATAAGTGATGAATAGTAGTTGTTGACGAATTGGTGGAGAGAGTACACGGTTGATCCGCGGCCAATTGGATAACATCCTTGTCAGCCATTTTCTCAGTGTTTGAGTTAGGGGAATTTTCATGAGATGTACGCATCCACGGTATGTTATATGTTTTGCGTAGTTTGGCCTCCTTTCGCAGTCACTTGGTGGTTTTCTCGATTCAGGATCACATTTGAGATCAACTGTGGAATAAGAAGAGCATATAAAATAGAAAAATAAAAATAAAATAAAATAGACAATCAAACTAAAATCTTGCACCAATCCCCAGCAACAGCGCCAAAATTTGATGGGTGTCGAATCCACCAAACAAATTCCTATTCCCAAAATTTGTAAATAATGGTAAGCAGGGTCGAATCCACAAGGATCGGTTCAGTTCTGTTCAATTGTCAGAAACATAAAGGTAAAGATCAAGTGAAATAAACAGATAATAATAAAGTAATATAATTAAAACAAGAATGAGAGTAACAAAATAACAATATTATTAAAAGCCTAGCTCCAGTAAATATCTATCTTTTCTGGTAATTCAATGATAGATTACTAGTAATAAATTAATACATTATCGCAGACAAGTTAGAATTGTCGATAAATTCCATACAATCATCTATCTTAATTCATTGGTAATTCCGATACACCCATGCAAACTACTCTTTAATTGAACGAATAATCTACAAGATACCAAATACATTCAATTCATCAATCGCATTAATAATTATAGAGACTTTGTCCAAACCAACAAATTCGAATACCCACAATTCATTCAAGTAAGATTATCTCAATCCATTAATGGCGCACCATTAATTTGTCACTTATGTTAAAACACACAATAAAACTACCACACATTAACTGACAGAATATTACTATGTTATTAATCTAACTGCCATATCAAATCAACAACATAGAATCAGACATAAGAAAGAGGTAAATGTAATAATAATATTAATAGGAATAAATTCAGAATCACATGAAAAATACTAGAATAAGACTTTAAAATACTAAAAATGAAGAGAGAATCTGGCCACTCATGGCGACAAACATTCTAACAAAACAATAACTGCGGAATAGAATACAACGATTCACAAAGTTTCGTTCTTAACGACTACAGAGAAAATCTTGTTCTAAAACCGTTACAATCTGAATTAATGAAAACCTAGTTCATCCTTCCTCCTTTTGTTCACGAGAGATAGAGACTACAGGCGGTGGATGGACGAGTATCTGTAGTGGGCACGACCACAGGTTCTTGTTCGGCACGCGTTCTTTGTAAAATGGCACTACGGTGGTGGTAGCAACTATGCGTAGTCTAACAACCACACCGTGAAGTATGTTGTTTTGTTGCAACAAAAGCTAGCTATCCTCCTTCCAATCTTCTAAGTCCAATCTTCAAGTTAAAACATCCAAATTGACATCAACGAGGGCCTGAGACACAAAACAAAAAATGCAAATAATACTAACAATTAAATGTACAAAGACAATTAAATGCTAAATATATGCATGAAATACAACCTAACATGTGGCAAGCTAAGGTATAAACTTAAACCACAATCCTTCCCTTCCATAGTTACTAATTTAGGTTATCAATTGTGCACTCAAAAGAGGTGAATCACATATGCTAGTCTTGTTAAAATAATCTTATTTGGGTTCATAAAACTCATGTTGGAATATAATGAATTAACAACATAATAATCTTTCTTAATCTTTCATTACATGTTTTTTTTATTACTGTCATCCAAAGAACAATTCAATTTTATTTAAACCACATTCATGTTTGAAGCCTTATAAACATAAATAAAATAAACATTTAACATGTATAAGAAATACCTTTAATTCGAATACAAGTTAATTCAATGATATATAAACATATGTGCATAATAAAATTATTTCATATGATTAATGTAAACCTAAACTATTTACCATTAATGAATTAATAAATAAAATGAGAAAAGCTATAACAAAATCAAAACCATATGTCAAATTATGATTTTTTTTGTTTTTGTCTTAACCATTTGGTCTAATTAAAAGAAAAAACAAGTTCTCACAATTTTAAGGTAGTGTATGCGCACGACCAAGACATGGAAAAATTTAAAATAATAATCCTAGTCCAATATGATTCATGTTTAGTTTAATCTTTTTGTCTAATCAAACATAAACAAGTTTTTCCAATTTTTAAGGAATACACACAACATGCATCAAATTGATCCTTAAAACAATCAAACATATTTTTTCATAATCCTAAACCAATTATTGCATGTGTAATGTTGAACCATCTTATCTAAACAAAACACGCACATGTTCTTTAATTTTTAAGGTTTATACATGAACTATGCATGCCACGATAAAACCTAATTTTTTTATTTTAATTTAATCACATAATTCCAAGACATGATCCTAAATTATATCACACAATTAAAATACAAGAATTCAAAATTTTATTTTGGAGCATAACTGACAAACCATGCATTTATAAGAAATATTAACAAAAGATTCACCTAATCTTTTCATGCAATCTTTGTAATCTTTCAATTTGTTTCTAACAACTTTTAGGTTTATAGTCAAAACCTTAAAAATAAAACACCAAATTCAACAATATTATATGGCATGAGTCTAATACCACTATTAGGAATTGAGCATTATTAAGGCTAAGTTTTAAGGTGTTAATTTCAAAATTTTTTAGTCTAGCCTTATTGTAGAATCTTTGAACCATAACAAAATTGAGGAATTGGATCAAGAAAATTTACCTCTTTTATTGATTGTGATTCATGTGTATAGTGGTGTTGATGTTAAGGGATTACCCTTGAGTTAGTCCCCTTAACTCTCACACACACCACCTTGATGTGTTGTACAAAAATTGGGCTCTCAATCCTCAACTCTTATTGAGAACCTAAAAGACAGTTATGAAATAGAATGAACATATAGTTACTATTACATTGCATCCTCAAACTCGTGTATCAACTTTTATGACTTTAATGTGGTCATGTTGCAGTCAATTTATAGGCTCTTTATAGATTATCAGTTACTTTTAAGTGGAATTAAGGTTTTCAGAATCCTGATCCTATAGTGTTAGGGTTTAACTAGCTTAGTAAGAATACAAAACATAAAACCCTAATGATTATGAAAACCATTTAAACGTGTATCATGGGGCTTGTAGGTGGCCCACTGTGTTAGCTCATTATGGTTAGGGTTGTAGCCCAAAACTTCTCAGTAACACCATCACACATTTATGTATTTTTGTATTTTCAACTTACAAAAAATTACTTCGGCTGTGACTATTAGGTCTGGCCCAATTGACTCATAATGATGTGTCTACAATGTAGTATATGGGTTTAGGCCACTAGAATTGGAATTTTAGCCCGACAACCCATTATACACCTTATGGCTAAAATCCACCAACAACCTCTGACATAAGCTTGTTTTTTTTGTAATTTTAACTTTAGGAACAATCTATGCAAGATATGACTGTGAGATCAAGCCCACTAGAATAATAACTCATTGCCCTATTGTGTGGCATCATTTAACCCATGTGATCATTATGTTAATTTAGCACAACCGTCGTGCTTAAATTTTCTAGGTTATGCTCATAATCTACCCATGAGCACAACCACTGTGTTGGTGGCATGTGCACTGTGCTAACCACCTGAACTAAACTTGTGCAAATTCTAACTCTATTTCATTAATATTTTCACTCATAATACAACTCATCTAACTTCATTTCATATACATTCATTCTAGAATACAATTCCAACATATATCAAAATACAAAAACATCTAATTAATTCTTAATTTCTGTGTTTATTTTACAAACTATAGATTATTATTAGAATAAGGCTTAACACAACACATTGTTTGTAACCTTTTATTATTGATTAATAAAATTATAAGGCATTGTTTTATAAGTTCATGTATTAACTTGAGCTATGTGTATGAATAAACTATCCAAAAATATTAATTAAACACTTGAGGTATCAAGGTTGAGGACTTTGATAGTAGAACCAGAAAGTTTTGAGATTGATATTCTAAATATTCCTAGCCACTTGTTTCCATGGGAATGGAAATGAATTAAGACTAGTATGAGCTTTGTAGGTGATCATGTTCTACGGGTCATAGATATGGGATATCTAAAAAAGTTCCTAGGTACAATATGGGACATTGTATATAAAGAGCGATCATTATTTGTAGTGTCAAACATCTATCCTTAGACCTAAAATCACTATATCTTTTATTTATTATGATTTCTAGTGTACTTTGACATACGCCTTATATGCACGAAGGGTTGACATGTATGGGTATGGATGGGTATGCTATGGATTACAAGTAGAAGCACGAGTGAAGTGAAGGAATTGACCCTCTCAAAAATGAGAGAAGATATCACTGGCCACTTGATAGGCAAGATTCAAAAGAGTGTGGTTGCACACACATGGAATGAGATTAGGTTATTCATTTGATCATATCAATCTTTTCATAGATATTAGGAAAGTAATTTAGCACTAAATAAAAATTTGAATTGTAGTAAGGTTGTTGACACCGCTCATCAACTATTTAATTTTGGATGGTCATAGTGTTTTACTATAGACTGCGTATGATTTATGAATTAATGAATTCATTGCTATTGTGAAATAATCCTATAGATTGAACATGAACAACAAAAAACCAAAAAGGGTATTTTCAGAATTTCACACTAGGTAAAAATTCGGCTATTGGGCTGAATCAGGCATTTTGGCCAATTTTGGTAATTGGGCCTAAAATGGATGAAAGATCAAATTTGGAAACTTATGTTATGTAGTTAAGACAGAAATGATCATATGGATTATATTGTCTTAATTTAAGACATGATAACTTATGATAAGGACAAATATATAGAAGGTTATATTCTTTTGAACATTATATAAGGGAGAGAGAAAAAGAAGAATAAAATCTTCTTATCCAGCTGCTAATTTTTAGCATACAAGTAAGATGGGATCATGATTGTATTTTAAATTAAAAACAAACCAATCCTAATCCAATCTAAAATGTAAAATTTGACCAAAGAGATAAAAAGAGAAGGGTCAAATTTTTATTCTTCTAATCAACACAAAAACCCTAACAGGCCTACTATCTCACTCTCCATTACTGTGGCCACTCTTCTAAAATTAAGATATCAATCCTTTCATTATTTCTCCAAGAAAATGAGTTTTATAGGGGTTGATTGTAGTGATTTATCACGGTGGTTCCTTCTGTTTCATGAGTCTTTCATCAAGTTGATGAAAAGATGAAGTGAATTGTAAAAACCTTTGTGCTAGTACACCCTTCTTATAACCCATGTGTTAGTTTTGTAGAGGGACTACATGTGGTCCTAACGAGGTGTCCTGAAGGAAGTTTCAGAGCATTTTGAAGCTGTAGTGACACTTTTGTTGATGATATACAATTGGAGAAGTAAGAAGACAAGGTGAACATCAATCTTTCCATTAGAGATGTAATCTTTATGTAGCTAGTCTTAGTTTTTTGGCATTATATGTTGTTAGATTCTTTTTGGTGAGATCTTGACTAGTTTACTTGAGTTTCTTGACATGTTTTTCCACTGCCCAATTTATTTATAAGCATAGAAAACCCAACAGTTATTAGGATAGAAATGTTACAAATAAGTAGCTAAAAGGAAGGATATGGATAAAGAGAAAAAACTAAAGTTTTCTCTCTCTTCTCTTGTTTTCTCTATTTGGTTGTGTGCCTATTTAAAGAGACCTAATCTTTTGAATTTTCCCCTCTTGGTTGTCACTCATAGTAGTTACAAGGTAAGAACTAATTTATTTTTCTTACTAACACATATTTTAGTTGTGTATCTCAAGAATGAGTTAGCACTAATCAACACAAAAACCCTAACATGCCTACTATCTCACTCGACCTTTTTTATGAAGGACTAACATGTGTGTGTGAGCATAGGGAGGGTGTTGTAATTGTATCCTCTTGGTGACATTTTGTAAAAACTTAAAGGTTTTATAAAATTGTTTCTATATATTAGTTATTGTACTGGAGTAAAGAGCTTTGGATTTAAAAGGTAGGAACACTAAACTAGTTAAAATTTTTGGAAACTTGTGCATGTCTGAATCTTGGCTTGTTTTCTTTGATTTTTTTCCATAAATTTTTTTTATGTTATTCTTTGCATATTTAATCATCAAAGGAAACCTAAGGCTTGCATGCAAATTTATAAGTGTTTTATACTTTGAAAGATGACTGAAATCAGGCTTGACCCAAAAATAGTGTGCTAAAATTTTTGTTATTTGATGATTAAATAGATTTCAGATCATGTTTGTAAACTGTCTTAAGGATGTTCTAAGATGATTTAATGGTTGGTTTGAAAAACTCTAGTTGACCGATCTATGTATTGATCATATTTGGCCTAATTTACATGAGTTTGCATGTTATGTGCAAGTTTTAGGTGTTTGAACCTTTGAATGATTTTTGTTGATTAATAGTGGCTAAATTAATTTTCATAACCCATATAGGATATTTTTGAAATGATTTAGCGTGTGATGTCCAAATTCACTTTACAATTTATTTTATTGATAATGGTAATAAGTAAAACCCAGAAAATGTTTTGTAAAATTTGTTATGAATGAAGCCAAATAAAACTCATTCCTAAAACACTACTTGGTAAAGAAAACTTGGTGTCAGGAATTTAAAGACATGCATATGAATAAGAAGTACTTTAAAACCCATGAGATCCCTTTTACCCATGTGTATGCATAGTAATGAAAGTGTTCAACATTACGATGGTTACACATTTTCCATACCCAAAACAAACATCACCCTTTTAAAGATAACACCAGGGACCTTCTGTTTGAATCCCGTTATCTTCTCACTACCTGTAATCTATTGGGGTTTCTACTTGTCTAAACCATTAAAGTAGTGGAAATTTCAAACAAAACACGTATATAATTAGCAAAGATAAAACCAAAATCAATGATAAGAACATAATATGGAATGAAACTGGAAACTAGTTGATAAAAGTCGTAACTTCAATGATGATTATCAAGTCTTACCTCTTGCTCATGTAGACCAATTATATGGCCAAAAATAACATAACTACAACATTAGAATACACTGAGAAAAGGACCTAATCATTGTCAGATAAACACTCTTTCATACATATTTTGTGACTATAAATGTTATGATTTTGACATGTATTTTGAGTGTTTATCATTAAAAACAATTTATTTACCTATTGTTTGATCGTTTGCATGTTAGGTAATGACTCTGTATGACTTATGGACAAAACTTGCACGAAACGGATCAAAACAGGACGAAATTGACGAATCTAAAGCATTATAGGGATATGAGGATATTACACGGGCATTTTGTAATTACACAGTAATGCCCCTATACTTTGACAGAATTTCGAATTTCAAACTATTTTCACGCGAAAATAAAAAAAGAGAGGAGTTCGAGTGATAGACAACGTCTAGTCACATAACAACACGTCCACAACCATTCTCTCTCCATGCTCTCATCATTCCATCATTATTCTTGAGAGAAAAAACCCGTTTTCAAAGGAAACAAAGAATAAGGAACAAGGTTGGATCAGAGCGCAGCGAAGATTTCAGAGCAGACATGCAAACTACAGTTAGATCTCTATGGATTTCTTTGCCATTGACGGGTTCTTTGTTATCTTCTTTGTGTTTTTCTTTCCAATTATGAACTAAACTCTTCCAAACACTTAGGTTGAGATGAACTATTGATTGTTGAACCAGATATTTGATTTTAGTTTTAGTGTTGAGATGTTTGTTGACTGAGATTTAGTTATGAATTATTTTTTTCCATTGCTGATTACTTGACGGCTGCTTGTGATTGACATATTGATTCATATAGGGCTAATCAAGAGATAAAAAATACGATAGATCACTCATAATTAAAAGGAGTTGAACGAAAATCTAGAGATAGATCGATGTAAATCCTCTGGATTAAGGTCAAACTTAACAGAGTAATTCATAGAACATTAATGCGGTGTTAATTAATTTAATTTAGAAAGAAATTTCAGGTTTAGTTAACTAATATTAGACGTTAATTACCTCAAGAGAGGGATTAATATAATTTAGGAATCACAACTGTCTAGTCACTAACCTTACACTAATTCTAATTTCAATTGATAGTTAAACAACTTTAAGGATTCAAAATCTAAGTGTTACCTTAGTAAATTGGGTTTAAATCTCATCGTTTTCTGGTATTGCTCATCTAATTTTTAGTTAAATTTGTAGTTAATTAATTAGTTAATTTTCATTACATTTGGTAGACTAGATAATAATAAATAATGAGTAGCTAGTAATCTGTCTTTGTGGGATCGACACTTGAAGCTCTTAAAGTCATTTACTGTACTGATAGGTACACTTGTCTTTTAGTAACGTAGGGTAGACAACCATCAGAAGTGGTGGTGATGCTGGAGTGGGAGAACAGGCTGCGATAGAGAGATAGAGATAACATGGATTTTTTATAAGCAAAATAGAAGAGAGGTAGGGTGATAAGAGAGAGGGGAAAAAAGGGACTGAGAGCAAAGGAGAAAAAATGAAACTGAATTTTAAAAAATGAACAAATATTTATTATTTATAGATGTTATTTAGGGAATAATTTTAAGAAAAGATGGTATATGAGGGATATGTATATTTACGATGATAAAAAAGAAAAGTGATTTTTTTAAGATGATGCTGACCTTTGTTCAAGAAAACAAAAGTTAAATACATTTGTACATAATCGGCTAAACATATTCGGAAAATTATTGGAATGTTATGATAGATATTCCTATAACTAAAAATGTCCATGTATGTGCTCTGATTTTTTAAAATGCTATAATTCAAATGCAAAAAAATGAAAATGCACAGATTTGTAATTAAAATAGCAGGAATGTCAGCTTATTGTTATTGTGTTATATTGTCATAATTGAATGTTCATTTTGAAAGTAAACTTCCAAATACACAACTTAAATGAAGGTAACACAAATGAGAATTGATCAATATCACCTAATTTAAACATTCTGCCATTTATTTCTGCACAAAATCAACTGTGAAACAGGTCACTCAAAAAACATTGTAACAGCAACACAGCAAGCATACGAACAGAAGGATATTTTTGCAGGTATATTTTTATTTGCGCACAGAAAAATTTATTTTTGTTCTTTCAAGAAATTCTTCATTAGTTTTTTGTAACGCTGATATGACTGAATATCGCATGGAGATTAACATGAGGGATCTCATTCGCTGGAGACTATATTCAAAATGTTGAAGAATAAAATTCTTTTTTGTTTTAACGTGTTCATCCTAATTCTTGAATTTTTATTTGGTTGCAAGAACATAGTTCATAATTGTTTTTATTTGTTATTGACTTTTTTTAGTTTTGATTTTTTTTTTCTGCAGATTGAAAAAAATTACATTGGCAATGGCTACATTCCCTGCAATGATCAAGTATGGGGGCAGATTTAATGAAAATTTAATTTAAGAAAGTTACAGGATGAATAAGATACTTATAAACGAATCTACAAAGTTTAAGGGTTTACAATCACATATAAAAATATCTTTGAACCTGTCTTCGTAAATAACAATATCAACCCTATGACACAAAAAAACAAAAAAATGAACATATAAAAAAAAGGAAGGATTTTTTTATTGATTTCGGTTGTAAACATGAAAATCTCTTAAAAATAGAAAACATAAATTATAACAACAAAAAATACCCAAACGAAATTGCAAAAGCCAAAAACTTTAGTAAACACATGAACTTTAACACCAAACCTTTAAGAATCAAGAGAAAAGGACGTTGAAAAGCTTCTAAAAACCCGACAACTACAGGAGGTTCATTTTTGTTTTGAGGAGAGAGAGAGAGAAAAGTAAATAAATGTGCTTTAAGATATGTATTTTGAAAACAAATCAACTGCCGTAAAATCAGGGTTGAAAAGCGCACGACTTTTAATGCGTCACGTTTAATAGATGTTTGACACTACTTGACTTTTACACAATAAAAAACATTAAATAGGCATTTTTAGAATTCAAAAACTTAAAATTAGTAAAAATAGAAATAAACAAATACATCTGGACATTTTCATAAATGAAAACTCATTGATATGTATATTGAACAAAGTACATGAACGTCACCTTAAAATAGTTGACTTCCCTATTTTACCATCTTAGCTATTTATATTCTTATTTTACTATTCTTATCCCTGTTTTACCACTTTAGCCAAGCTTATTCCTATTTTATCACCTAAGCTATAATATATATTTTTTTATATTCTAGTATTAGTGAAAATAAAACTATATCAAGCAACATTATAGGCAAATATTTTAAAAATCTCATATATGGAAAGCTTACAATGTACATGCCATAATTATATAGTAATTTCCCTGTCAAAAACCGAACATTAAGCCTTAATGCAATCTGCAAAAGCCTAGCCCAACCCCACAGTAACCCGAACCCATCTCCATCTATCGTACCCCAAACCCTAGGGTTTTTATCTCTCTCTCTATAAAACCCTCTCCAATTCCTCTTTCCTCAATTCAACAACCCTATTCAGGTAAACTCTTACTCTTCAACAACTTGTTTTGTGTTTCTCCCATTTCAATTGAATCTCCCCTATGAGGAAGCTCACCCAATAGATAGGAAGTGCCGTATGACACTTTACAAGCAGCACCGCCACTCGTGTCTCCCTCCCATTCCCATTCCCCAATCTGATCCCACTCCCTCACCGGAGTTCAGATTGGCCGGGTCTGTGTTGGTTTCCCAGTGGCGATTCTGTGTGTGTGATTTGTAACGGGTCTCTGAGGGTATTTACGCTTCTGATTTTGTAGGAATAAGGTCTGATGCCACGTCACCGGTAGTGAAAACGCGATGACCGGTGATGCTATGATTAGACCAAGAAAGAGTTTTCGCTTCAGATAGGAACCTGTGGATCTCAGTTTAGTTGGTCTACGGTGCCGTTTTACAGCGATTACATTTTTCTTATCTTATTTTATTTGAAAGAGGCCAATGAGGATTGTTACTATTGTTGGAATTACCGACTGAATTTCATTGATGTCATTTTGACTGGCTGTTTCTGAGGCTTCCAACTATTTTTCACACTTCTCAATTTTTAACTAAAATAAACTTTATTTCGTTTTAAAATTTATTCAGAAATTATCATTTTCTTTTCAATGCAATCTGGAGATCGAACTGAGAAATTGGTTTGTTGATTGAATCGGAGTTTGTTGATTAAATCGGTTATTTATAAATAAATGACATTCTCTGGATGTTTTATTAATTTAAAACCAATTTACTTAACAGAGTTTGATAGAACTTTTATTATTTTTTTGAGTTTAATTTGATACTTAATGTTTTTACGATAATTTAAGTTAGAGTTTTTAGTTTGTAAAAATATGATAAAATTTTTATTTTTAGTAGTAGAATTGATGAATTGATTATCTTTCAAATGAAGTTGTTTTTGACAAAAGGAATTTGTTTAAGTTTTTAAGTTATTTGAATAATTTAATTTCAATTATGGTAAAGATTACAATTTAATGTTTCAATATAACTTCAGCTACTAACAACATTAATAACACAGAAGTTTTTATTTATTAGTGTACTCTTAATAAACACCTTAATTGAGTTACAATGAAAATATTAGACATTAAATCAGACTAAAAAATATTAAATATTGTACTTTAAACAAAATATTAAATTTAAAAATTAATCTGATCTCCTTTTATTATAATTGTGCTAAAAGTGTAATATGGAAAGTGAACCAAATTATTATATGAAGGGATTTGGTATTATTATTTGCTCCAAGTAAAGCAATCACAAAATACAATAGAATCCTATTGTTAAGGACTCTCTTGGCCCACAAAAAAATGGTTTGGTTGATGAAAATGTTGGATTTATATGTCTAAGCAAAAACGGTGATTGTGGAGATTAAACTCAAATAAATTAGGCGAGGTTTTAAATTGGCTGATTTTCCTCTTTAAGTTGGGGGGAAGAACCTGTTGAGATTAAATGGCAGTGTGTAGAATTCTTCGTTTCTGTTGTCACCACGGAATGTTCTGAACTTGACCCACCATGGCATTCCTCTGTCTTTCTTCGACTTCTCTACCTCTAATGTGTTGTCTAGAAACACTGCCACCATTAATGCTACTGTTGCCGAGGATGAGAATATCGTGTTTAGAAATGCGTTAAACTGACAAGAAAATTAGAAGCTGGATCAGTATCTGGTTTGGCGTTTTGACTAAGTATTGATGATCTATGAAGAGATGCGAGTTGTTTACCCATCCTGCGTGGGTGTGGACGAGACCGTGGCGTGTGGGATTCCAGTATTCGTTGAAAAATTGCGGGACTGAAATGCCGAGGAATAGCGATAGCCCGGTGATGATGAGGTTTCTCATTGAATTCATGTTTGTGAATTGAAGAAATGACAGTCCAACTGACGCTGAAGAAAAAAGCAGGGAAATCTGTCATGCACAAAAATGAAGAACACGGCGTAATGATGTGAATCCATGTCGTACCTACAAGGCCGAAAAGAATACAGTACAACGCGGCGAATATGGGGAAGGGTATAGAGGCAAAAACTGCTCCAAATTTCCCTGCAAATGACAACAATAAGCAAAGCAAAGTAATGCAGAACAATGTCAGAGACCAGCCTATTTGTAACTTGCCAGTAATTCGTACCTAGGCAAGCGAAGAATATCATGAAGCCGGCAGATATCTGAACAACCCTTCGGCTTCCAACTCGAGTTAGTCCTAAAAGTCCTACATTTTCCCTGACAGACCGCAACGCCTCTGTCAAGACCAGATTAGAAGGAAAGCCACAAAATTTACAAGATGTTGCTGAAGCTATGTCTTACACAGAAACAGAGGAACCAGTTCCAGTTCCAAAAAGACCATCAAGTAATATTCCAATCCCCTGCCAAAACAACACAATTGTCCGCTTCTCTGAACAAATGAGATAAGAAATTGACAAAAATTGACCAAGCATCCAACCAGATGCGGATGGAAACAGACTTACCTGCCAGCCGATGCCCCTGCTCAGTACATAAGCCGGAGGGGGTGTCGCAATTGCCAACCGAGATGCTGCCTTGTATGCTGCAGTTGACTGCATCATTGCATTGTAAAATTAAGCTGATATTACATAAATCCTGAAGCCCATATTTATCAGGCATTCCAGATTTTGAAGTGTATTACACAGTTCAAGAGAACAATCATGGTACCGAAATCGAAATGGAAGACATACCTCAACCATAGACACAAGAACGGCGGACATCATTGCAAATGAATGACCAGCTGAAAATGTGGGAGGACCCCATTGCAGGGGATAAGGAAACTTGAACCTAAAGCAGTACAATGGAACTTTATAAGGAACACATGCAAGTGTGGTAATATTTTTCCAGAAGCATAACTAGTTCAGTTTACGATATACCATGGAGCAGTTGATATAAGATTCGCTCTGTCAGTTCTGCAACTCATTTGAGTTTTAGGTTGCCTATCTCTGTACGCTTCACTCGCAGTTAAAATGATAGAATAGATCCAGACGATTGCAACACAGATCAACACCGGAAATCGTTCAAATATTGGCAGATCCCTGAAGGGTTTCACATGCTTGAAATACTGCAATTTCAAATATTACAAAGCATTAAGGAACTAAATTTTTAACAATTTCAAGAATGTCAATGCAGCTATAGATGAACACTTACTTGTGACAATCCTATAACCAACAAAAGCATAGGTATCCCAATTTCAACACAATTGCCCAACTGCAACACCACAAATGCAAATGTGCTCATATATTTTCTATATAAAAGCAAATGAACGTCGTAAAAGAATTAAAGGCAATAGATAATTTTACTATATTACTCACGGTAGGAAATCCACGTTCAAACAATCCTAAACCAACCAATCCCACGACCGGTGCCATGCCAAGAGGACTAAAAAACCTGCAAATATCGTTGGGAATGTATCTTACATGAAAGAAATATAAGAATATCAAGTGGTTCATAATGATGTGGGTTGTGAGCCTTCTATTGACGTACCTCGAAAAGAGACCCCAGACTTGGCTGTACCCGAGGACGATTTGTATGCTAGAAGCTACAATCAATGCTCCCTGGATAGCTCGCATTGTTTGAATAAATCTCTGCAAACCAATTACATGGGAAGATCTCTTTCAATTAACCTATCAAGTAAAAGAGTTATTAAGTATATCTTCCGAACAGGACATTATCACCGTGACATTACTATTTTTGCATTCAGATGGAGCACGAAATCATCCCATTTCTTTTCTTGCATGAGAAAATGCAGGCTTGGCTATTTTAGCCGTTTCAACATCTTTGAATTCTTATTCTAACAAAAAAATTTAAAACTTGCCTGGAATTGGGTAAAGACTGATTACAAGCTTGAGAATTCCATAAACTTCTTTACGCCAATTCCTGTGGCAATTCTGTTAAAAAGATATGTTATGATGGTTTCTGGATTAATATTAAGATTGCACGCGGAATTTTTCTGTTAACCATGTTCATCGGTACATATTTTTCCTATCATTACTTTCTAGTTGATGCAATGACATATAGAGCAAGTTCACTCAACTAAGACCATTAACATTTAGCCAAGAAAGATAAGCAGAGCAGGGAACTTACTTCATGATGATCAGTAATCTCTTGCAATGACGAGTCGCTTATGATGTAAACAATGGGGATAACATAAGCAAAGGATCCGCCTACTACTGCCGGTAACCTGGTTCCGAAAAGTGCTTGGAGAAGTGTATTAATGCCAGACACAAAAAGTAGAGTCTGTATCACCCTTGCTTTGTCACCCTGCTCGTACGAATAAAAGAAAGAAAGGTCATAGGCAAAGCTCGTAAAATAAGAATACACAATTAATAAACCATAAATCAAGAAATACACAATTCAAGCTCCTAAACCGTTAAGAAGTAGATTGTTGGTAACAACAGAACGCTTACATCGCTGCCACCCATTGCCGGAACGAGCAATGAAGGGATCATCACGCTTGTACCCAACATCATGATGTAGTTTTGGAATGCTAATATGATTGTTTCAGCTGCGAGACAAATACAGTTGGTTTATCAAATATATAGCAACAAATTTTGCTAATCAAAATCTGGGACCGGTTATTTTCTGAGTTTAACAACATCTTACACCGTCCAGATTCAATTTTCTTGTTCAATGTCCAATGTAGCAAACAAAATCAACAAGATTATTCCAAAAAATAAAAATGCCATTTACATATTTCGTAGCATGCAAGTTGATCAACATTTTGTAACATCAAATCAACGTAAATGACAACCATTTTTGTGCAAGGTCACAATGTTTGATCAATACAAACAACTGCAAGTAGAACTAAAACTGTGTCTTGATAAGTTGCCAAATTTCACAGAAAAGGCTCTAGTTTTCTCTTTTTGGAATGTTCCAATATCAGTTGAAAAAATTGTTAGGATACGACATTTTTATTTCCTACAATTTCTCAGCTACCAGACAGATAAAGAAGAAAATATAAATTTCAAAATTTAAGAGTGCTGTCCCACATATCTACTCACTCAATATCTCAAAAGGAAAAAAAATCATTTCAAAAACTTTTACTTCTGTCAACTCACTTAAAATGGGAAGGAAATGAAAAAGATACAAACACCCAAAAATGCAGTCTTTTAAACACACAAAGATCAAAAGATATATTCTTTATCAACCATTTTCTTGCGTCACACTCTCTATATCAATGTTCGACCTTAACCCATATTCAGAAACTCTCAAAAGAATCAAACTTTATCATTATTATCATTCAAGAAACATAAAAAACCAGTAACACCAATGAAAAGAGTAATACAATCATGAAGAAAACATAAGACAAGAAGATGAATATATAAGGAAAATGGCACATACCCCAAGGAGGGTTAGAGTCTATGCAATATTCAAGGTCCTGAAGTTGTTCCATGGGAAGGTGAGTAATGTCAGCCATTGTTGAAGTGAGAGAGAAGTGAAGATGGCGAAAGGGGAAGAGAAGAGGGAGGGGAGGAAGTGAGAACAAAGTAAAAGGAATAGATATAAAGTGAAGAAAAGCAACGAAAAGATGGATATGAAATGGACAAAAAATAAAAGAGGAAGAGAAGAGAAGAATCTGCAAAAATTCTTGAAATATATAAAAATGGAGCAGAAAAATAAAACACAAAACAAAAGTGTGGGAGAGAGACAGAGTTGCTTTGTTCTATATAAGCTTATGAAGGACTCCACTCACTACTTGTATAAATCTTTGTAGTTCCAATTTTATCCTTTATTTGCTCCTATATCTACCAGATAGCAATTTGGTCCCATAATACTAAAAAAAATATGGTGTTAAGAAAATTAGGATGATAGGATGGTGTCTTAATATAAGACTAGAGAAAGCTGCTAGATCAGAGAGCGTTTAAAGTGCCTTACATAGGTCTCACCAAAGGGAACCATTGAAAATTCGAACCTACAGTCATGAGAATTCGAATATCTTGACATTACTGCTAACTAATCCTTTGAAATTCCACAATAGTAAAAATGAACAATTTTTTTTGAACTGGTTTGATTTTTTATCTGAACAATCATTTCCTGATTAGTACAAACTAATTTTCGTTCGAGTCGGATGAAATTATAAGGGTGACAAAGTTCTCTAACCGAGTTTTAACGTAGTTGCGTACCTATAATTCACACTCGAAATCACTGATTAAGGTAGAACAACTCCATGCTAGTTGATCTACCTGCTCGATAATTTTGAACTGTTTAGTAAAAGAGTTTGTTTGGTTTGTCAATTAATGCACATTCTCTTTCTAATGTGCGAATTTATTTTATTGTGGTAGAGGTAGAAAATAGGTAGAGTATGTTCACAAGTTTTTAATCGAATATCATATTCTCCAGTGTTTGTTCATTTAACCATTTAAGCTTGACATATTCACAAACAAATTTAATTGTAAATGAGTCAAATTCGAACAAACTTTAAATTTTTCCATTTAGGTCTTTTGATTCTGTTTGCCTCAATTAAAATGGTGACAAACGTCGTCCGTTCTTAACAACGCAAGTACAAACGATGTTAGAAACATTAATTATGAGTGTATCAGGAATTTAACGTTGTTCCAAACGAAAAACAAATAAAAGTGCGAGAAATCTGAATTCTGAAAATCAAACGATTGCAATTTGAGAAAATTAGGACGATCTTTTTCCAAGGGTCCTTGACTCAATAGATTCAAATCGTCAATTTGACAATTAATAAAATAAACAAGAAATGAGAAAATGATTAAAATCGAGAATTGCTAAGAAAATAAGAAAAATGTCACTGGTTACAATGTAAAACCAATGAGCTGCTGTATTTTTCTGAGTGTTGAACTTCTCCTTTTTTCTTAGATCCTCTTCATACTTATGGTTCTATCTCCCTCTAGGCAACAAATCAATCAAGACTCTTAATTTTGTGTTCTTTCCTTTTTGATTTAATCAAATATACCCTGACAACAATTTCCTTTCTTGTTCCAAATAATCCCGCCAATTAGTCCACAATTCTGCACGTTGACTTTCTCGACAAATGTCCATGAGCTTGGTGTATGGGCTTGGTATCATCATGGGTCCTCCTTCATTGCCACATATGGACTTGCATAATTTTGGGCCAAACAATTGCC
>CANYCX011331136.1:0-20569 GCA_948193385.1 Breynia disticha f. nivosa | reverse complement strand
GTGTACAGATGAGATATCGGGCGAGAGCTTGATTAATCGGGAGAGATCTCGATTTGCAATACCTGAGATGGGTATGTGCTATGAAATACCTGAGAAGGGTATACGATATGAAATACCTAAGAAGGGTATACGAAAAGAAGTACCTGAGAAGGGTACAAGAAATAGAAAAGAAAAAGAAAAGAAAAGAAAAAGAAAGAGAAAAAGAAAAAAAGAGAGAAAAAGAGAAAGGAAGACCCCGGGGCAGACATTTGCATGTGAATTGCATTTGCATTTGAGTCTCATTCATACATAACATACAACTTGTGCATAATTAATAAGTGATGAATACAAATGAATGAGTATGTAAGATAAAATTGATGAAAGTATACTAAACTTGATATGCTTATTGTCTTGAGAAAATAATGAGATGAATATGGCAACATAATAAATAATTGAATGAGTATGTAAGATGAAATTGAGATGATGAATTTAAGCTTTATGTGCTTAAAACCTTGAGATACTAATGAGATGAATGTGATATGATGAAATGAAAGAGATGAAATAAAATGAGTAGACACGTAGGTTAGAGGAGAATCATATTCCTTAAGGAATATAGATTTTCCTGCGCCACTTACTGAGCTTACTCGCTCACTATGACGGTTTGTTTTAAAATGCGCAGGACGTTGAGCGTTTGCCAGTGGACCAGAGTTGCGTCAATCTTGTACCAGACGTGCAGATGTCAGAGGTGGAGCTCCATCATCATTATCATTTTATTGGTGTATTGATTTCAGATTCGAAATTTGAACATTTTTGTTATATGTAATATTTTGAGTTTAGATTTGTTTTCAAACATTTTAATTGCTTCCGCAAAACTCTGAATTTATTTTATGTTGTGTTGTATTTGATTTGGGCCCGGTTATGTATTTTAAGAAAATTTTATTTTCTACCTCCTCTAACAAATGTTGAAAATCAAATTATGAATTTATAATGATTGGTTAAAAAATTATTAATTAAATTAAAAAAAAAAGAAATTAATTTTGGGGTGTCACATCATCTACTAATTTTGCATCAATGTTGATACTTTCATAGAATCCTCTATGGTCCAGCAATGGCAATTCTTTCATAATCACAACATACTTCGGCATTCTCATCACAAAAGGCTCGCACTAACCTCTCACTATTTCACATAATGGAAGATATCTCTATCGATATCTTCAATCTGTCTTATTAATATCTCGATGGCATGAATTTTGTTACCGACATTTGTCTCACAATCTCTCCCAAGCGCTCAATCTTTGGATCAAGTAAGATTTTGGCATTCAATTTTTCAAACTTATTGTTATGCATTTTCGACTTATTTTTAAGATCTCTATCGGGTGTCCTCAAATGAGAAACAACTTTTCTATTGGACAAAATTTTGTAGAAAATGGTTACTTCCGTTTTTTTTCTATATCTGTCTGTATAGTTGGTTCTGTGTTTTATATGCAGTGAACCAAAAAATGGGCTCGGACCTAATCCAATATGTTGAAAACGGGATTTCTAGGGAAACCAAAATAGAGGAAAATAAACACAACAGCAACCGCGTACTACTCATAGCCGCCACCGCGGGAAAATTGGAAAAATTTAACTGGATAAACCCACTTCTTTTCTTCTCTCAATATTCATTCTTACGCCTTTATTTCAGTATATTTGAGTTAAGAGAACTTCTGTGCCATGGCTTTGCGTTTTGAGGTATGATACGCTTCATAAGATGTTCCATGTTTGTTCTTTGAATTTTGTCTTAATTTATTGATAGTGAGGATCTGTTTTGTTGTGTTTTTTTCTCTCTTTTCTTATGCTATGTGATACTCAGATTTTAGGAAGGTTTAATCGTGCTAGAGCTGCGAAACTAACACTGCCTCATTATGTGAGTCAAACTCCTCTGTTTATGCCAGTGGGTACTCAAGGTATGTGTTTGTGTTACTACAATATGAATGAATGTGTGGTTCTGTTGTTGGGTTTGATGGTATTGTATTGATACTGCATTGTTGGTGGTAATGGTTGTAGGTACTATTAAAGGTTTGACTACTAATCAGCTTGAGGAAATTGGTTGTCAAATCATTTTGGGAAATACATATCATTTAGCGTTGCGACCTACCTCTGAGCTAATTGATGAATTAGGGGGTCTTCATAAATTCATGAATTGGCCTCGTGCGCTTCTTACTGATTCCGGTGGCTTTCAGATGGTTCTCTCTTTTCCCTCCCGCGAATACTTGTACACACATTTGAGCATGTGCTAATTACACTGCTTAGGATTTTATAATTTCTATTCCCATCTAAGTTTGTCACTATATCGCCTAAATTGAATAGTTTTGGTGGTTAAGTTTTAATGGATTAGTTAGCTGTGCAATTGGTTTTCTTGTTATGTAATTTGAACAATGCTTATTGCTTTATTTATATTTTTGCACATGTTTCAGGTATCATTGTTGCATTTGGCTGATATTACTGAAGAGGGTGTGACATTTCAGGTACTCTTAACGTATGAAACAAATCGTGATTTTTTTTGTTTATGCATTGAATGTAGCTGTTTTCCTTGTACATAGAATGTGCCTGCTTAAGAGAGGTCAAAATGTGAAAATAATATGTCATACTTCATGCTAAATAGATGGTAACACTGCATTGTGTGCGACTAAAGCTTCCTTCTTTTTAGTTCAGTCACCAGTTGACGGAAAACCAATGCTTTTAACACCCGAGGAATCAATCCAAATACAAGTAAGTGCTATTTTCCCATTTAAGCATTTCTTGCACAGGTGACATTAGAAAGGAATAATGGTGTTTCCTTTTTTTTTTTGGTTAATGCTTGTAGAGAGAAGGTAGTAGTTTTCCTTTATTTCTTTTTAAATTCTTTTAGAACAGAATCGGAGCTGATGTTATTATGGCACTTGATGATGTGGTGAAAACCACCATTACTGGTCCACGAATTGAGGAGGCCATGTATCGCACTCTCCGATGGATAGATAGATGTATAGCAGGTAAGTTTTTCTGATTCCAATTGCCCTTTCCGTCTCTTGCTGAAATTTGTCATCACTACACTCATGTATCTTTCAGCTTAATGACTTTCCTGCATCCATCTTCTTCGGCAGCTCACAAGAGACCACACGAGCAAAATTTGTTTGGCATTGTTCAAGGTGGTCTAGATCCTATTCTGAGGTACACTTCAGTGCTCTTGTAATTTATGGTGTGACTTGTGATTCATGTTTTTTTCTTGTCTTCTTTCATTTGGACGTGTTACTTACATTCGAATATCTATAATAATCAGGGATATATGTGTTAGAGGTTTGGTGGATCGAAATTTACCTGGGTATGTTGATTCTTTTTTGCGGAAATTGTTCAGTTCTTAAAAACTCTGTTGATGAATTGTAGGATGGATAAGTTTTGGGGCAATTATTTTGTATCAGCTGCTCAATTTCGGAAGTTTTTCTACAACATTTTACTTATGTTACAGTTATGCCATTGGTGGTCTTGCTGGTGGTGAAGATAAAGATTCATTTTGGCGTGTTGTTGCCCAGTGCACAGCATCATTGCCTGAAGATAAACCAAGATATGTGATGGTATAGGGTCTTTCACTATTTCATTCTCCCTTGAAGGATTTTCCCTCCTTCCCAATGTTTTATTTAAGTCTCTAATTTGATTCCACTGTACATTACTTGTCAGGGTGTCGGTTACCCATTAGATATTGTAGTTTGCAGTGCATTAGGCGCCGATATGTATGACTGCGTTTATCCAACACGTACAGCTCGTTTTGGCACAGCCCTTGTACCAGAGGTGATTGGTTTTTGTGTAATTTTTTTTACTATGTATCCTGATGTAAAATATTTATTCTCTTCATGCTCTGAATGCATTTTTTTCTTTGTTTTTACTTTCCCTTCTCTAGCGTATGTTTGCAGTATGAATATCTTTTTCTGATACTACAGGGTGTGCTGAAACTCAAACATAGAGCAATGGCGGAGGACACTCGTCCAATTGACCCTTCTTGTGCATGCATGGTAATGATAGCAAAGCGCGAGTAGATGTTCGCTATGAGTATATCAATCACAGGACACAGTTGAACTTTTCCTCTTGATTAACTTTTCCTTCAATGTAGGTCTGCAAGAACTACACAAGGGCCTACATCCACTACCTTGTTACAAAAGATGCCATGGGATCACAGCTTCTTTCATATCACAATTTATATTACATGATGCAGGTATATTCATTACTAGTGGTTCTCTGGGTTCTGTTTTGTTGGGAAACTAACTTTCTTTGAAAGTGCAGCTAAGTAGAAATTTGCACACATCAATCGTTGAGAGAAGATTTCCGGAGTAAGTTCCCCTCGTCTCTATCAGTGAATAATGACAATTAAGAATCCATACTTTGCATACAGCTCTTCTGCTCATTAAAGAAATATATTTGGCTATCAAGTTCCAACTGATTCATGTGAGGATGTGCATATTTACAGTCTTGCTGTTGTTGTTGCAGGTTTGTCTGTGACTTCCTACAGAAAATGGTAACCAGGCCAAAACCTTGCATTCCATGATGGCTTTAATTTCATGTGCTTATCTTTGTATATGTATTAGGTTGAAGTCGACTTTTGATAGCCGGTGGCTAAAGTTTTTCATTTGCCTGGTTATTGCCTTGTTTTTTTGCAGTTTCCGAAAGGCGATATCCCAGAATGGGTCTGCAACGCCATGGAAGTTGCTGGTATTGATATTTCGTCTTGCTGCTGCCCATTCTCTTTATCCCAAGATCAAACTGCAGATCCCACTGCTCCAAAACACAATATGGAATTGAACAGCTCACACAAAATTTGATTCAGTCCATTAATCCCACACGGTTTGTGGTGAAAAAACAAAAGCTTACGGTTAGAAGTTAAAGTTACAGGTGAAACAATGGCAGCATAAATTTTGTATTCCTTATGCTGATTCTTGAGAAAATTAATTATTTTCACCACTGTTGTACAGTTCTGTTGATGTACCATTGAGAAGAACTCATGTTCTTTCACTCGAGTTCTTGTGTAGTTTTAATTCTACGGTACTGAAATTTCATTCTTCTGTCAAATCTTATACTGATAAGGTTGATATTTTTAGTTATAATATTTTTCGCATAATTGTTTTTCATTAATGTGTTCTCTAAATATTAATTACAAATACATAAAGAGGACAAAATAATTATACCTTTTTTTTAATGGCACTATTAGCTACAATTGACTTTGCTTTGCATTTCACCACAATAAAATATTTCTTTTTTACCATTAAACAGACGAATTCATCAGATTATTAAAAAATTTCAGCCACTAAAAAATTTTTAACGAAATTTTTCTAAATATAATTTTTAATTTTTTGACAAATTTTGTTGAAAATATTTGATGTAAACACTAAATTAATTGTAGTGTTTAGAGCTGACGAAAATTGACTATTGCCAACAAAATAAAGCAGTTTGAATTTCTTTTTTTTTTTTTTTTTTAAAAAAGAGCTGTTTCAGTTTTGGTGTTTGCATGAGTAGCAAATTGAGTGGCCAGCAACAATTAAGTAGTTCAAAATTAGGTTACATTTGACTTACTGTTAAAACCCTTCTTCCTTCTTGGAGCTATTATAAAAAAAAACCAAACGTGTCTTCGTCTAGTGGTGTCTGGTGCTGAACTTGATAGGGCGGACTGCTGTTCGATCCCCCGCAACGCCGTTTGAGAGGGGAACAAAATCTAACCACCCGGGACCCTCCCCGAACCGGATTAGTCTCGGCTCAGTGGGTGGGGATACCGGGGCTCAGACAAAAAAATAAAAAAAAAAACTTGAAATACTGCTTTATTAATTAACATTCTCCAGCAAATTGCAAAGAAATTACATGATTGGTGGTTCGAAAACAACCAAAATAAGTTTCTTCAACCACGTTTTCATCATCGAGAAATTCACAGCTCTGATGACTGAAATTAATGGCTTCTAGCTAGCTTCAGAAGTGTGGGCTTGATGTGATGTTTAAACCTCTCTTCACGTTTAGAAAAAAACTGAACTTTCATTGCCGACATCCTCAAGAATTGACGATTTCTCCACTCTTCCCTGAATGCTGACAACTAAAGACTCCGGTGGTCGGCGCCAAAAAAAAAGTATCATATAATTATTTCATGTCTATACAATTACAACAGAAGGCACGGCAGGAATGGAGAGATACTATCAAAAAAAGATACGATAAAAGAAACAGTTTTACAAAAAGAGACGTATACACCTTCTATATCCTTGGCTATACATTAGGAAACAAAGTATGGAAACTAGTTAAGATAAAATAATGAGTTTTCGTTAAGCTCCATTTAATTATTTGATTCCACGAAAGAAGAAAAAAATTATTGAGACATGTAATTATGTGAGTAATTATGTATATAGGGAGTTTAGGTAGGAACAAATAAATGAGTAATGTTGGTGATTGTTGAAATTAAGCAGGCTTAATCCACACGAAAACACGACCATTCATGCACGACTGCTATTAACGAGGAGGAGTTTGGGTTTGATCTTCCATGATTTCTGAAACTGTCCTGGATATTATCGTATAACGTTGTCTCTGTCGCATGAAAATTCAAGGATGTCTAATCAGAAAGTGATGGTTAGAGTTAATGTAGATGCACTCCATTATCGTTCTCTTGAGTAATGTTTCCATTGTAAGAAACACCATTGAGGTTTCACTGAAATGGCTCAAACGTACCGTTTAGACTCTTTTAGTAAAAGATCAGTGCAAAGGTATGTCTATGTTCAATCTCGTAATTGGTTCAATGTTTCTGTTGCAGAAACCAGCTTGGCTTTCTTTCAACCACAGCAGTTTGGCTCCATCAGTCCTAAACTCATATCATGTATGTGTGGTAGTGTTAGGTTTGATTATTGAGGAATCATCCGTTTTGGTATTATACGCATTTTCTATGGCAAGACGGTGAAGGTCCATGAATTTAAAAAGGACAATTTTTCAAAAGTCAAGTCCAGCGTGTAGACATATTCTATAACACTAATAATCAATCAATTTGTTAATTTAAAGAATAATTTTACATCAGCTTTAGAATTACTTATTACTAATAATCTATCAATTTGTCAATCCATACATAATATAAATGGAGACAGTTATTTTTGTCTGAACCAGTGACAAAAATATAGGGAGTGCACAAGTCTTTTATACATTAATAGTGCTCAACATTATTTTTCTAGAACACAATTTACACCTACACTTTAATTTAAAGTTTAAATTTTAAACTAATATAATAAATCAAGTTACAAAACCAAATCATAAAATCCATGTAGAAACTATTATACATTCTTAAATATGTCAAAATTTCAAAAATAAATATGCATACGAAGTGTTTGACAAAATGCCTAAATGAAATTTCAAAAAAAGAAACAAATACTTCAAATGCCATTGATTATTCACCAAATTTCAGATTATTTATCACAATCATTCAATATTAATCACAATACAAGCACAAAAGCCACAATTTTCATTTCATATTATATTACAATTCAATTAGGGTTCATTTCATTTCATATTATAAAAGAAAAGAAAGAAAAACTTACAAAATTAGTGCAAGCTGAAACTTCCGGCAATGGTTCGGCGGCAACATCACGGCGGTTGCGAAGTGAACGAAGCAGCTGTCGATGCGGTGTTGGCTGGTGGTCTGCAGGTGGCTCCTTCGGTGTTATGTTCTGTTGTGTTATCTAATGGGGACTGTGGAGAGAAATGAGTTTTGTGAGTTTTTTTTTTTAAAAAACTTAACAGACCAAACGACGTCGTTTTGGTCTCTTCTTTGTAATTTCCAAACGGCCAAACGACGCCGTTTTGACGTTTTGGCTTAACTCAAAACGACGCCGTTTGGCAATTAAAAACTCAAAATCTAACGCGTTAGAATGACGTTGTTTTCATTTAATTTTTTTTAATTAAACAGGAACGACGTCGTTTCCACCTTCTCCCTTCTCCACCACTCTTCTTCAATCATCCACCTCCATTCCATCTAAGATTAGGATTTCTGCAAAACTCCACTTCATTCCACCACCGTGCCCCGTCGTTCCACCACTATTGGCTATCCCTTTTCCACTCCATCCGGTGCCCCCGCTATTTGTTTCCCTCCCAGTGCACCGCCTCATTTTGCCTCCCGGAAGGCACCCTAAATAGGTGCTCCGGCTGGCGCTGGTGGGTGCACGTGCACCCACGGGCACCGGCCCGCCTCCGTCACTGGTCTGAACCATGAGGCATTTTGGACACTCAGTTTGAGCCGAGCAAGACCATAAGGGCAGCAAAGCTCTTCTAACCGAGTTTTTACCCAGAACTCGAACTCTAGATCACAGATTAAGCAAGAATAATCTCACGCCAGTTGATCTATGCGTTCGATGATAAATGAATAGAGAAATTGGTAAATGGAGACAGTTTAAGAGTAATTTTTTTTATCTTAAATTGATGATGTGATATCCCTTAGAATCATAGTAATTTGGTAGGGTTGAATAAGCCAAAAAAACAAAGAATTATAAACTTAAAGCAATAAATATGTAGAGGTTGAAAATGGGCATATATTTTGTTGGTAAATTTAATAAAAAATAAAGCTAAAATAATAATTTAAGTTTTTTTTTTTCAATTCTATATCATTCTTTTCCTCTAGTGTGTTAATTAATGTCTCATTAATTGTTTTAAGTATTTAATATTTTGACATTAAATATTATAAAAATTAATAATTAGGGAATTCAACATAGTTTGACGTAATATTTTTAAAAACTTACACAAATCATCAATTAATAATATTTTATTTATATTAACATTACTATAAAAATGTAATTTGACTAATGGATTAATTGTATTATTACTTTTAAAAAAAAATTATAGATGGTTACCAATTATTTTTATTAATAAATTACATGTACCTTTTTTTTTAATACAATAGAAATAGTTAACGAAAAGCCTTTCATTTAAAATGATTATTTTATTTTCATTACGTACACATCAAAATACTCCGTTCCAAATCAATATGTCAAAATTTTAAATATATTATCTTAATATAAAAATAACTTTCTGTTTTTATGTAATTAATTTACTATTTAAAAGTTATTTTTAACCTATTAAATTAATGATATTTTTGTCTTTTCAATTAAAATATATCATTAAATAAGTATTTTTTTACATCATATCATTAAATAAGTATAGTACTATACAATTATGCAATAGCTACTGTTTACAATTAATTTAAATATTTTTTTCAGTCCTGTAATTTCGTGAAATAGTTTGGAAAGAATGAAATATTTTTTAATTCCATATATTTTGTAGGTTTTACATTATATAATGAAAATAATAACAATTCTGTTACAAATAATTTCATTTTGATTCCTCTAATAATTGGATCTAGTTGTACCATAAATGTTGGACAGTTGTATTTCTCACAAAGTCAAATTTTAGGGATTTATACACAAATTTAATTTTTGAATATATATATATATATATATATGAACAATTGTTCAGTATTTACCTCATAATTTGATTTATTTGTTCACTACAAAAAAAAATCGTCAGTTTCCGACAAAATATTTGAGATGAATTTTTTTTATTAAAAAATTTCGAAAAAATTCATCAAAAAATTATTTGTACCTGAAAAGCAAGTAAACTGTAATTGTCCAAATTCCATATATTTTTTTATTGATGGAACTTGTTGGTCTTTATTTAATCAACGATCACCATCATCTTTGAAAGCCACAGAAGCTTCAATTTTGGAGGACTTGTCATAAAACAGACTCTTCTTGAATGGCAATTCAAAAATTAACATATTCTCATATTTTTTTGCAGTTTAAATTGGATTAGTTACAATTGTTAACTCCATGCACACTGCTTGTGTATCTTAATGTTGCGTAAGCATCAGAAAGGAACTCCACCTTGTTTGGAGCATTTTAAAATGGTTGTCACCTTTAGTTTTTTGCACCAAAGTCTCCAAGATTTTTGGCAACAGCAATCAACAACGGGTGAAAAGAGCAGATTAAGCAGCTAAAAGTATAGGCAATAGTGATAATAACCCTTTTGATGTAGCTTAAAATGCTTTCCTAGTCAAAGTGGGATCATCTAAATCCACCAGATTTGAAAAAATTTACTGGATGTAACTCCACTTGGATATCTATCAAAATACATGGCAATTAATTGAGAATGATGTCTTAACTCTCAAGATACTAAAAGATAGAGGTGATAATTCGGATTTAATTTGTAATTGTGTCATGTTTTTATTTCATGTTAGGAAATAAGTGAGAATTTCACGTTAGCGAGGTATGAAGTGTGAGAAGGGTTTATATATTGTGTCTATCTATAATTCAATACCTTAAAATTTTTGATAAAAATATGATGTGAGACTCATTTGTGTAGTTCTTGTCTAGTGTTCTGCAATTTTGTTAGGCTTACGCTCGTGACAAATCTCCTTAAGACTCTCGGGCTCAACAAGTGGAATCAGAGTCGATAATTCGACGTAACCATGGACAAGGTCGGTATGATACGACAGTGGTTTGGGATGAGGGCGGTAATCCGCTGGACGTTGCTGGGCCCACACTAGTGTTAGATCTCTCCAAGCCTCCAACATATCGAATATGATTATTTATTATATAAACATTAAAAATATTAAATTTGTATCATTCGCATCATAGGATAATCATATACTCACAACTCTTATTATGAAATTATCAATTATCAGCTCTACTCATAAATATGTAAACTTGTCTCAATTTTAATACAATAGGAGCAATTGGTAAATTGAAGGAATAATTCAGTAAATTAAGTGAAGTTAAGACTGAAAAACTTCTTTCAACAGTGCCTTTCCAAAATAATTTAAAAAAGCAGTGTACTTGAGTCATTTTCAAATCACGTCTCAGATCACTGAAGTTAAATGTATAAAACTGTATAAAGCCCTGCCTGATGAACCAAGTTCACTGTCTCCTACCCTAAGAAGCTTTCTCTCTCTCTCTCTCTGCCTTGTGAGTGTTGTGGATGTAAATTCCTTCATAATTAGACAATGATTGCGTACAGTAGTTTCAGTTGCTAAAATTATTATGTTTTTTTGTCTGTTTGATTCTAAAACTTCTTTTTTTTTCTTACTTTGTAGGCTAAAATTCCCTCTGCTTCTGTTTAATGGGGCACTGAAGAGTGAGAAATGACAGTGAAACTATGAAAGTTATGTAAGATATTAATCAGTAACAATCACGTTAAAACACCTCATTATAATTAAGAGGCATTAGTTTCTGCCTTTCTTGTACTACAGCATTGTCTCTTTCCTTCATCTTTCACATTGTTTTCTTCATATAAACACCAAGAAACAACTTGGTAAGCTTCTCTCTCGATTAATAAGACTATAGTTCAACAATGAAGCCATTCGGTTCTTCGGATTCCTTGTCTGGTTTAATCCCAGTTTCTTCCTCCAAAGGTAAGGTTCAAACTCTAATTAAATTTTTATTCAAGTCAACTTATTATAAGCACATCTGAATCATTTAAAAGTCCCATGTTAGCTACCAACTTATAGTCTATATACAATTGATTATCTGTCAGACTCGGCTAGAAAGACCAACCAAGTTTATAGCAGAGAGTTTCAGGCAATGTTGGACAGTCTAGAAGAAGAGGACTATAATGAAGAAGTTGGTCATGTAACTGAGAAGAAAAAAAGATTATCAATGGAACAAGTTAAGGCCTTGGAGAGGAATTTTGAGATTGAAAACAAGCTGGATCCTGAGAGAAAACTCAAATTAGCTGAGGATTTAGGCCTGCAGCCACGGCAAGTTGCCATTTGGTTCCAAAACCGCCGTGCCCGGTGGAAGACTAAGCAACTGGAGAGAGAATATGTTGCCCTTAAAGCTAGTTTTGAAGCTCTGAAACATAAGTTCGGTGGTCTTGAACATGAGAACGGAGCTTTAACTCTCCAGGTATTCATTCCATATAAATGTCATCTTTATGTGATTGAAAACTTTAAGACTGAAATGTATTTGCCTTTAAAAAAGAAACATGGTCATCCTGATCATCTTGTTTTGGAGTTTAATTTCAGCTAGAAGAGTTGAAATCAAAGCTGAAGGAAGAGAATTCAGACAGCAGTGAATCTGTCAAGGAAGAGCAACCTGTTTCAGAATCTGAAAACAATATTTCAGCTCAGAGTCAAAGCCATGACTTCACTGGCAACATCAATTCTGATGAAGTCATCACAAACAACTATCTTTCATTTTCCCAAGAACATATGAATTGGATTCAGTTATCTGATTCAAGAGCCATACTTGGCAATGGTTACCAAGTGTATCAGCAACAGTTTCCAGTGAAGATTGAAGAGCAGAGTCTGTTCAGCACAGAAGAGACCTGCAATTTCTTTGCAGTCGATCACCCTCCAACGCTGCAGTGCTGGTATTTTCCAGAGCAATGAATATTTGGGTAATGAATAAGAAACCAAGACTTCCCATGTGGCTGGAACAGTGTAAGACTATTAGAATGTGATGTAAAAGGAAGATGAAGTTGCCAAGTCATGTTTGTCGAGACTCAGTTTTCGACAGTACGTCTTACACATGTAGACTGTGTATTAGATCATCATAAGTTGGTTAGTACATCAATTCATCGAAGGGGTTTTCTTGATTAGTGACTAATAATATGACTCCTTTGATGTGCCTTAACAACATGACCATCACAAATATTTTAAGACAAATTAATTTTACAAAGCAGACTATTATTCAGAACGAAAAAAAAACAATTAATTTTGTAGAAAAAAGGTCAATTTAATCTAATAAGAATCTTAGATAAAACAAAAAGGTGAATTTATAGGTTGGAGATGAAAACAAAAGGTGAATTTGTTTGATGTTTAGTATGTTGGCTTTGTGTTAGATTTTGTGTGGAGTAGCTATGGGATCGTGTGGTATCCTACCTTAAAGTTAAACTAAATTAAACGGAAAGATTATTGAATTTTTAGGTGACGACTCATAAAATGGTCATAAAAAATACCATATAATATTTTATTTGATGCTACATAAAATTATGTAACGGAAATGAAGACATCATCATTAACAATAGACGCCCAACGATAGATGAGAACGTGCTCGCCAAAGACTATATGCAAATTGCTCCTTTAAAGTGGTACCCGCCCTAGCTCTCTACACGCTACCCACCCAAGTACCTCTCCCTACATTCGTAGATCATCTGTTCCAACGCCCTTGAGTGAAGAATGTCACTACCATGACTAAAAATTCTCCCCATATTGGTGTTGGAATGAGTGAATTGGGTGACAGTGAGGATGAAACAAGTCGAAAAAATCTACATGGATGGAGGTGGAGAGATTATCCAAAGCTCACGAAACATGTGGTGATGAAAATAGTAAGTCGTTTTCCAATTTTTTCTTCAGTATAGAGTGGGAACGAGACAGACCAAAAGGGAGCAGTGACTGTGAGCTCCTCCATGTCACTTTCATGTCAGAAATGGGTCCCCTGATGGCGCCATTGTTTGACTGTAGATAGTCTATATGGAATCTAGCTATAAGGCAGACACATTGCCATGGGTTTTGCTGCCACAACACACCAAATCCTACTCCTTAGAGTCTTGTTGTACGAACCACAAATGAATCAATTTCTATCGCATCTTCTTATCCAAGAATTTCATCGCGTCGCTCTCTCATTTTTGACTCCATTAAAGGGTTTACGGTACTCATCTCTGCAGAATTTCCATCTACCTTTATGTCACATGAAATGAAATTGTGTTCACACGACTAGCACATGCGAATGAGAGTTGTTATTTCAATTCGAATCTTATCGACCTCGATTAGAAAAATGAAAAATTGGTCGTTACAAGAGGACTTATATGTGTGAAATGATAAGCAACAAGTTGCAAGAAGGTTGGATTGCTTGGAAATAAGTAGATCTGTCGATCCATATGAGTTTCTCCATCATCATGTATCTCTTGCAAAGGGATCACCATAGTTTTTGTCCCCACTTTTACAACTTAGAAGATGTCTTGCGGAACGTTTGCTTTGGCTTATCTTGTTCTTTGGGATGTGGAAAGAAATGAATTTTCCATCTCGTCGTCGTAGCCTTGTAGGTCTTTTTTGCTTTCGGGTTTAAAAGAGAAAATTTAAAGGGGAAAGTTAAATTGAAATACAAGAATCGAATTAGAATTGGTTTAGTCTAACGTTTTAATTCTAAAATTGGAACTAGTATTAGAATCGAAACTGAATTGTCGGAATCGATTAATTCACGATCAGGTTTTGGTTTCTAGAAAATATGAACCGGGATTCGCCAATTTTGGTTTTGGCGTTTTGGCTCATTTTTAGTGGAACAACTGAACTGCTAAATCGACCAGTTCAAAGTTCAGTTTCGATTCTTAAGAATGATGAATCGAACCGACTAAAAATGAGCCAAAACGCCAAAACCAAAAGAGATCTTTTAGGTGAAGGAGAACGTCATCGTTGGACATTCTTTCATCCAAAAGAGATCCCAGAGACTATTATGAGGGCAAGCATTGCAAGCCTGCAAAGTAATTTTTTTTTCTTTTTTACTACATTTTGTTGTCAAATTCTTGGTTTTTTAGGCTTTGAATTTACAGGATAAGTTTGAAATTTTTATACTTGGGTAGTTTGATGCAGTGTTGTATAAATTTTCTGTGGTTTATCCAAGGTCTGATTGATTTGATGTGCTTTGGTGAATTTGAGGGTGGTGTGAGATGAAACAGAATTAAAATGTCCTGGAATTGTAAAATGAGGCTGTTGTGAGCATGAAATAGAACTGAAAATGAATGCCGGGGAAAAGTGATTTTTAGCAGTGGATTGGGTGAGTCTCTTGCTTTTTTTGTTGATGTATTTGAATTTAAATATGCCTATTCTATAGTCTGTTAATGGATTTATGAGATATGATTCTATTCAGGGTATCTCTAGCATCTCACTTTGACTAGATTGTTTGGATTTGTTGTATGATTCTATTGTATCCTTTGGTACATGACATCTATAGAAGCTATGACTCGCCTTGGGTCCTTGAGATGATTGGTTGTGTAATGATGCTTTTAGAGAATCAATCGAAGTAATTTGATTTAAAGTAGCATGAATCTAAATTGAAGATGAAGGATGTGTTGTTGCATTCCAGTTTTCTATTAAATTCTTTCATTCCAAATGGCTTGTTTTTAAACTAACTACTTGTTGCGGGCAGGGTACGAACATTTTGCCTCAGAAATTGCCCATGTAGTCTCAGATTTGACGGACTTCAAGGTAAACTTCAGATCTTTATTTGCCAACAACAAACATATCTGCTGTATGTTATCTACTATATATACCTTTTCTCCTTGGAAAACAAACATTAGATTATGAAATTTAAGCATTGCTTTTCTTTTTTGTGGCTTTGTTATCGGGCGAACTACCTTTGGCTGATAGTCGAATATCAATTGGTAAGATAATAGACATATCATCCCTTAGTTAACCAAAACTCAATTGATACCAATGTATGAACCAGCTGTAACCACAGTCGAATGATTAGTCGAATATTGATCATGGACTGACTACTCTCATTAAAATTTTAACTGATAGTAAGAGAGAGAGCCTCACTTATATATTTTTCATTTGAAGATTATGAGATATTAAAAAGTTGCATCCATTAGCTATGACATTTTACGAGGAGCCTTTATATCGTACGTAGTTACATTTGCTAGATCTTTCAAACAATAACTGGATTTAACAGAAGCTTTTGATTTTCCTTTTGCTTTCAGCTCAAGCCATGTGTTTCTGAGTATGTGTGACAGACGGTGCAAGTCACTTCATATTAAGACCCTACTAAGTCTTTTTAAAGTTAATTAAGTCGATGCAATTAAAATTTTTGATTAGACCATCACCACAGTCTGTTCAATTATCACAACCAATCTACACACTCTATAAAATATATTAATAAATAAAACAAATTACATAATATAAAAAGCTATTCTGATTATTGCAACTGAATAAAAACGAGATACTTTAGATAATATTTTTTAGCAACAATTAACAATTTATTTGGTTTCGATTTCCTTTCGTTTTCTACTTTTCATATCAAGGAAACAATTTACAAGTTGAACTTCATGACTTGTTAAAAAATCAACCACATATCCAATTTATTCTAAATCTATTATTTATATATTTTTGTCTGAACGAGACGTTATCCTTCATCTTCGATGAAGATTAATCTGAGATTAGAGCGAGAGATACAACTCCTACATCATAATCCGCTGAGATTCTATTCTGAAAGCCTACCAAATCGAACCTCACAGAGAGACCGAGTTATTAGTTTAATCAACATCTCATGAATATCTATTATATATATATATATATATATATAATTCCTTGACTAACTTCCGTTAGTTATTGGATTTGGACGTTATGTTTCCAATAAAATCTGAAGCCACAACGCTGACCTGGTCCGCCCTTGTGAAATTTCATCACAATTATGTGGCCACCTTCAACTTTGATTCTTTGAATTAAAATACAAAATATTTTATTTGTAAGAAAACTATTGTTGGTAATAGTTATTTTCTCCGTATATCAACAATACTCTATTTTTTATCCTACTTTTATAAAATAAATTATTATTCAGACACGGAGAATCTCTCTTAAAATGCCTATACAAAGACAAAGATAAAGTTATTTTTGAAAAAGTTTTTCCTTTTGTTATCTTTTAATCGGTATAATACGGCGTCGTTGCTGTTCTCTAATCATGCCCTACCTATGTTAATCTGTTGTGCAGTGACGAGAGCTGATCCGTCATCTTACATGAGGAATTTAAATTGTTTATTGAGCATTATGAAATACTAATTAAAAAATTATAATGTCATAATCCCCACAATTTAGTTTAAATTCTCTAACAATAATTAAGCTGCCCAACTTAATCACTAAATAAGTTACTTAGTTGACCAGAGCTAATTACTGCATACAAAGGTTAAAGTTGAAATATCTTGGATATCTAAAAAAAAAAGTTGAAATATCTTTCACACCAAACAAAACTAGATAATTAGTCATAAAATATAATGCAAAAAATTTAGTTAAAACTATAAAAAATTAACGTAAAACTAGATTAACACCATTGTTCAACATATTTTTACAAATAGCCATTTAAGTCTCTCAAGACATCTCATAACATAATCGCAATCATAAAGTAAATTTGTAAATAAAAAATTAATCTGGCTAACTCAATGAAATGAAGAAGATGTAATAAAAAAAATAATATTATTGACAATCCCGCCAACTGCAAACCATAAATAGTAAAAAAAGAAGTTAATAATTACAGTCTTTTACTCTACCATATTTACCTCTTTAAATTCATGAGAAAATATTACTCAAACTATATTATTATTACAATAATAGTAATAACTGCAATAGTATAAATAAGAAAAAAATATGACAGAATTTGTTTCTGGTAGCAAAAAGAATTATTTTTTTCCAAGAAATTCTTCGAAAATTCTGGTGACCAAAATATTGAATTTCCGACAAAATTAAAGTTTCTTAAAAACAATTGCCTTTTCTTACACCATTTTTCGGACAAATTTTGTTAAAAAAAGCTTCATTTTTTCAGAAAGAAATCATCAAAATTCGGTCGTAGAAATATATTATTTTTCTTCTGTTGAGGTTAAAACCATGACCAGTGTTACTACAATAACACGATGCAAGATGCGTCGATGGATCAACGAAAACCATTAACACTGTAACGAGATTCTTGTCATATAACTATGATTCCAGAGAGGGTCAGTTTGAGGGAGCAAGAAAAATGGGATTATAGGTGTAAAATTTAAATCGAAATAGAAATTGTCAGTTTTGAAACTGGAACTAGACCGGGATCGACTGGTTCCATGAAACATGAAATGACGGTTCGACTAATTTTTGAGAAAAAACGAACCGAAACCATAACTGACGATTCAAAACTGAAACCAAGACCACAACCACCCGAACCGGTTTGACCCGATTCCAATTCTAGTTCAAAGATTCATTTAATTGTAAACTGCCGGTTCTAAACCGATTTACACAACTAGGTGGGATGGACGACTTGCGATAAAAGGGATAAAAATGAGGAGGGAAGGATATCAAGGAGACAAAAATTTAAACCGTCATTTTTTCCTTTTAAAAAGAGGACATTTGTCTTGCATTTTTACACTTCCAAAATTTAAATGAAACATTATTTTCTCGTGTTGTTATTGGTAAAAATGAAAGTTTATGGTCATCAAAGAATGATATTTTAAATATAATGTATAATTTGCACTAAAATAAGACAACTTTTTACGAAGTTTTTAATTAATTTGAGACAGATAATTGTAATTATTAAATACTATAAAAATAAGTTGAAACCTTCAATTGTTTTGTAAAAAAATAAATATAGTTTTCTAATTTGTGAAATTCACTATGTTAAAAAAAATTAATAAAAATAATTTTCATATTAAAATTCACCTAAAAAGACAAAATAATAAAACTTCCACGCCGCCCCAAATATATTTCAATAGTCCCCATTCCATTCCACTTTCAGGCCTTAAAAGCCACGGCAACAAATCTCAGCCACCGAATTAGCTGACCCCACAAATCTTGATTCTAATCACAGCCGTACATTTTAGTCCTCTGATACCGCCAGCTTGTCAACTTCCATTTCCTCCAAATTAAACCGTCAAAAAAGCCATATTTAACGAAACTCCCATGAACTATCATGGAAACATCACTCCCACCTCTCTATATATCCCCCACAAACACCCCTAACCCTAACACCAACATAACCACATCATGCCTCGACCAAGACCTGACGGAAAATGCAAGAAACACCCTAAACACAACCAAGCTCCTGGTGTGTGTTCCATGTGTTTGAGTGAAAAGCTCTCTCGCCTAAGAACCATTGGTTCTTCACGTGGAAATAGCACTACTAACATGGATTCTTGTTCTTCTTCGTGTTCTTCCTTGTCTTCGTGTTCTTCTTCTGCTTCTTCTTGTTCTTCTCCAATGTACTCGTACAAGTTTCGAAGTGAAGGGAAAGGGTCTTTTACGTTCTTGACTAAGAGCAGATCAATGGCTTTTGTTTCAAGAATGAGGAAAAGTGGTAAGAATGGTGATAAGAAGAAAAGTGGGTTTTGGTCCAAGTTGTTACGTCCAAGTGCAAGTAATAAGAGAGTGGAGGAGCGTTTGGTGCATTCTAGGACGATGAGGGAGAGTATTGTAACTTGAATATACATGTAGTTTTCTCTAGTAGAAATAGAAATTAAGTAGATATTAGAATTGGATGACAATATAGATTAAAGAGTGAAGAAGGCAAAAGAAAAACGCAAGTTAAATTTACATGTTATGTTTTCTGCATGTACATTCATTGTTACAAACTTATGATTTCACTGCGTGTTCATCGTCTCTCGTACACAAACATGAAAAATTCATAATTTGCATGTCTTTTTGTCTTAACCGCTCGGTATCACTAATCGGAAATCGGATTATCAGAAAGCTGTCAAGTGTAACGAGGAGAAAACATGGTGGCAGATGAGGCTGTCAGCAGAGGAAGCATTTGAAGATAGGCAAATGTCGTGGAAATTGCCTGTTATTAATAAAGTTCAAAGTTGGACCAGTCCAGTCTGTTGTTTGTAGTCTTGGTTCCATGTTGAAGGAGCTACCAATAGCAAAATTTGATCGAAACCCTCTCTGACTTTGTCAACTTGTAAACTTGAGTATAATAAAGTTTCCAGGCAGCTTCCTCCCTCAACTTTATAAGTTCATCGCTGTAAAGCTTGGCACAATTCCATTGAAAATTAAACCTCACAAAATTCTTGGCAATTTCCACATGATCATTTCCAAGTTCTCAAATCCGAATCAGACACAATCACTAATGCACGCTGTCACTGTGACTCCCGAATTTAAATATCACTTGCATATACTTCCCTTCTACAAATGATATTCAAATTCGGAAATCAATTTTTTTTTAATCTTTGGATAAAATAAAATAAATAGTATAAAATGTTAATGATAAACATATATATATCAAGCTAGCTTTTGAAACATAATTAAAAAATTTTACAAAACATGTAATGTATCCAAATCCATTTACAATCAAATCGGTTATAACAGAAATAAGATACTGAACGTTCATATTTCTATAATAACCTGTCAAAATACACTACATGTAGAATGTAACATAGTCATGTGCAAAGTATTAAACCTAGTCTAAACTAGTGCACTGCACACCTTTGTTCTTTTTCCTTCTGGCCTTAAAAAACTGAGCAAGATAACTTCTTTCAATTCCAAGATTTGTACTTCTTAAATTCTGCCGAGCGTTGCAGGCAATAAATTGCGTGAGATTACACTCAGTAAGTAACATAACCATATTTGGTCGACTTCATTTAATCTCAAAACAGAAGTTTTAAAAATCATTTGAACACAGTACATAAACGTACACACAGCATAGATTAAGATCATAGTCTTAAAAATCAACAAAAACTCATTAAGCACCATATCAAAAATAATAATTATTAATTCACACCATCCAAATTAATAATGTACTTTAATAATGTAATACAAGAATATATATTAAACTCCATAAAAACCATCTATTACTGTACCTAAGAACAACATATTTCCATGTTCACAGGTAAGAACGCGGCCTGTTTC
>CANYCX011330999.1:0-11202 GCA_948193385.1 Breynia disticha f. nivosa | reverse complement strand
TGTAAATAACTTAAGTTAACCATTTAAACATACGTTAATTATAGGCTGGCATACGTTATTCATAGTCTGGAAACGATTGAAGAATAACATAGGTTTTGTGTAGGATAAACATACGTTATTTTAGCCCAGAAGCCTAATTTTGGCCTGAATAATGTCCTAATGCTTATCTAAAGTAAGATAATGTTCTAGGATGAATTCGTTAACGTATAAAACACTTAAAAGATTGTATGTGACATGGAAATGGTGAGCCATTAGGGAATTTAGGCGCGAATGCGGCTTTGTGTTCCACGAGCACACCCGTATTGGCCGTAGGTTCACCTGCGCATCAGCTTAACAATGATAGGGTTTCACTTACTAAGCATTTCTATATACTCACCTTTGTTTTGTTGTTGAATGTGTGCGGAGCGACAGTAGATGGTGGTCGTGACAGTATTTTCGGCGATGCTAGGAGGTGTGATACTCGCGGATAGGTCGGCTCCTAGTGGACTTTTAGACATCATACATTTTTGCATTTTGTATATCTATACACATCATAGTATAGGTTTCTGGCTCATGCATTGTTTTAAATCAAAACCATTTGCTTCTGGATACTTGACATTTGATTTGTATTTGGCTTGGTTTAATAAAATGCATGTACGCCTTTTCTCTATATGTTTTCCTTCGTGATGGATTTTGCTTTAACTTAAAAAGAAAAACATGGTGCGAAAATCTTGATTTATTTGAAAATGAAATTAAAGATTTTGGGCTTCACATAGAGGACAGAGTTTTTGGGTCTGTTTCCCTCTTCTTTTCGAAACAAGTACATTTTTGCATGTGCCAACTATGTTTCCAAGTGGATATAGGCCATTCCTTTGCCTACCAATGATGCTCATCTTGTAGTTTGGTTCCTACTAAAGCTTTTCACATGTTTTGGTACTCCACAAGTTATCATTAGTGACAGAGGTACCGAATTCTCCAATGATAAATTTGAGAAGCTACTCACAAAAATATGAGGTAAAACACAAAATGGGCTAGTTTATCATCCGTAAACTAGTAGGAAAGAAGAAATTTTAAATCACAAACTCAAAAGTATTTTGGAAACAAAATGTAAATAGTTTGTAGAAAGAATGGTCATTCAGGTTAGATGACGCATTATTGGCTATAGAACTACTTTCAAGACAATTATTGGCATGTCCCTACTCAGATTGGTTTATAATAAGGTATGTCATCTTCTAGTGGAGTTTAATCATAAAGCCCTTTGGGCGCTTAAGTTCCTAGAAAGTTGAAATCATGTTGGTCAAGACCATTTACTATGATGAGAGGGACCTCATTTGGGGCATATAAGGTATCTGATTTTTTTGATTCTCGATTAATGTGAATGGACAATGTCTTAAGCTTTATTTGGGGGAGAGGTTAACCCTAAGATTACCGCTTTATAGTTGTCAGATGTTGCTCACGCTTCGATAGTCTAGCTTAGACTTTAAACCAAACATCTTTGTATATATGTGAATATTGCTTTTGCTTTGATTTTTGGCTTTTGATTGTAGGATTAGTTTCTTTTGTGGATATGATCAGCTCAAATGTTGTTTTTAAGAGAGTCTGGAGTAGTCTGTGATATCTCTTGGTGCTGTTGATGTTTGTTGTTTTTTGGATGCTAGTTAGTTGGATTTTGAATGAAAATTTGCAATACAGTGGCTTAGTACGCCCCGCATATTGAGCCATATGACCCTGTGCTGAGAATTCCAGAAGCACAACCTGTTCTCACTCTCAGCACAAGGTTTTGCTCATACCTAATTTACAACCTAGAAAGCATGAGTTGTGCTGTGTTGAAGCGACGATGTGCCAAATTTTTTATTTTGAATATGAGAACCAGAACGAGCCTCATGTTGAACAGTACGATCTCATGCTGTGACACCCTAATTAGGCATCGATTGTCCCAAGCTCGACACGGTCGTGTCGAGCATGTAAAGAGTGCGAGTTACAAACCATTTTTCACACTTCTTTCAAATCCTAAACACGTAAAATTTTCCTCCTAACGATACGATTTGATCTGCACGACCTACATAAGCCTTCAACATGACCTCTAACCACAACCAACACTTATATTACACCATTTCTCAGCTAATATGTCTGCCTTCCCTTCCTAAAAATACATGCAAAGTGTCGACGAACACCCTTACTTGTATTTTGACAAAGACTCACAGTGATTAAGGTACAATCTTCTGTCTAAATGTCAAGTTCATATTGATAAATTTATAGATTTTAATGTTTTAAAGAGATTGGAAGTAGATTTAGATATGAATGATTTTTTGTTTCATGAAGGACTGGTTGAATATGCGCAAAAGGATGATCAATTGGTTTTGTATAAGGAGTTATTCTTAGAGTTTTTGACTGCATTATATGCATATTTTAAGGGGAGGACTCTTGAGTTTCGGCAAACTAGAGTTTGGCAGAGATGGTCTTTTAAGTGATTACAGCAGATGATTAAAGGTCCTGATTATATAGAGAATTCTCCCAAAGAAAGTACGATCTTTCAATACTACCATATTAATGATTCAGTGTTTTTGACAGAGCTTATATATCAGAATGGAGGCAACTAAAATCCAAGTGTATCCAATGTGAGCAAGTATAGAACCTATTACTACGAATTATTCAGCATTGCCTTACCCGATCGATCATATAGGCATTCGACAGTGATGTTATAGCTGGTAGGTGTTATCTACATGGATTGTATGCCTGTCTAAGTGACCATACTATTGATGTTTCACATCTATTCCTTGAACGCATCTGCCAGAAATGCAATAAGAGAGTAGGTGCAATTACGGGAGCTTATTTTATTGCACAGATTACCACAGATTTAGGTACTGAGTACTTTAGTGACGAGTTAGATACAATACTAGGACATATCCCTAGGATGGATATGCAACTTTACGAGCAGATGAACATGGTTTATAGAGATAACAGAGTGCTTTGACTGATTAGATTCTAGTATGCTCAAAGCAACAGCTTCCCCGGTCACCCTCTCCTCCACACTAAGCCGAGGAGTAGACCCTATGCCACTGTAGAGACCACTACAACACAGCTTCTCCTATTCAGAGGGACATTCTTTAGTGCCTCCATAACACGCTCGCCACTCTTGTGCCCACCCTACATCTTTAGCATCGAAATTTGGAGGATTCTTCCCCAATCCAGAGGAGTGGGCCAAAATGTACTGCAACAATTGTAGTACACAATGGTACATTGAGTGAGCAGCTAAGAAAGAGCATGAGGTTGATCACCAGTTTCTAGAGATTAGATCTCAACTAGGAGTTGTAGAGAAGAAGCAGTAGGAGTTTGTTAATGAGGAGTGGGCTCAGTCTCAGAGGTTCGAGCAAGTTGAGTAGAGGCAGTGTCAGTTGGAAAACGAGCTGTAGGTTAATTTGAGGAGTTATATAGAGCAAACACACATCATTTTGAGTAGTTTCAAACACATCATCGTGAGACTACGAGTTGTCTAGACTCGATTATGGCTAGTCTCTATTCTTTGGCTGAGTGTCTAAGTTATACAACGTAGGTTGGTGATTCTCATGAGCGATGTCATCACTACCACAATACATTATCCCTCCTACGTCCTCTATTCTTAATCTATTGCATTCCCCTGCTCTAGATCCAGTTTAGTCAACAGTTCCTTCATCTGCGATCATTCCCTTCTACGTACTGATGAAGTTTTAGTTTCCTCCTCCCCAATACTTACCTGGCATTGGCAATACTCCATAGTTTCCTCCTTAGGGTTGATTGTTTGTGAGTATATTGTATACGGAGAGTAATTCATACATCTGTATTGTATTGTTCACTTATGTGGAAGTACGTCATTTTTCTGTTCAAACTTATATATATGTATTACCATATATTTATTATTCATATTTGGATGAGCTATCTTAGTTATGCATTGCTAGATTGAGATATTTTGTTGCAATTTTTGTGCTTGAGGATTTCAATTTTGATTGTTTGGTTGATTGTATGTAGGTTTTATATATACATAGGTGATGTCCATGTAGTTTCTACGCAGCACGACCCATGCCAATTAGCACGGTGGTCGTGTTGCTCCATTAACTCATTTTGTGATTGCAGGTGCTCAGCATGTGGTCGTGCCATCAAAATGTTGGACGTGTTGGTTTAGAATAACCAACACAACCCATGCTATCTAGCGTGCTACAGTTTGACCGATCACCAGGACTCACACTATCTCTAATACAACTCGTGCCAATGCCAATTATCGCCCATTTTCACTTTTAGCACACTTCGAGTGTCCATTTTCAATTGCAAACATTCGCCTACTACTTTTTCTTTTCTTTTGGCAATTTTTATTTCATATTCACATTCTTGTTTTTGATTATCTTTTTTTATTTCTTTTCTTTATTCGCACTATTTGTATATACGTACATTCACTCTTGTGAAGCTTCACTCTCTTTCATAGGAATGATTTCTTCGATTCTCAACTTCTCTTCATAAAGTCATTTTCTTTCCCTATCTCTCTCTATTTCTTTCTATATCTTATTTGTCTACTTATTTTGTCTTCTCTTATTTTATTCTGTGCACACTTGTTGGTTTTGTTTTTAATTCTTCCAACCTTATATCAAACATTGGGGACAATGTTTAAAATAACTGTGGGAGAGAGATCATATTTTTGATCCAATAAATAAATTATAGCTGATTGATCATGATAGGATGATTATTAATGCAATTTTGATTGGTTTATTTATGTAAATAAATTTCTTTTGACCAATTGTTATGTTACATTGGATGATTTTGAATCGAGTGGGATCCATAGATTAGTTCTAGTTAGGTGGCATAAAAGGCTAAAGTTTTAGGAAATTTTTCTCCTTTATATATTTTAATTCTTAAATCTCCTCAGGTTTTCCAGGGAACTGCTACTCTATTCGACAAATATGAACATGCACCTTTACTTTTGGAATTAGGAATGTTTTTGTAAATGGCCAAAATCAAGTGCCGAATGTAAGCATTTTATTTCGTGTATCTGATATGGAAAGCTCCTCGAGAAAGAAGTACCCAGAAAATAAATAAATAAATAAATAAAAAGAATAAGAAAAAGAGAAAGAAAAGAAAAGAAAAAAGAAAGAAAAAGAAAAATAAAAAAAAAGAAAATAAGAGGTTAAGGTTAAAAGATTAGAAAAATCAAAGAAATTCTTTATCGGTTGTTATTTAAGTCTAAAGATGCCACCAGAATAGTCTTAAATATCTACTCTTGTTGTCATTCATTTGGAACTAGCAATTGGTATTAGATTATTTGTTTTGCAAATAAATTTTCTTGATTGTGTTGTGATCTGATTTGATTGAGACTGATTCAACGTGCTGATTGTTGGATTGGTTAGTAGCTGATCTTGACCCTACTTTACTTGAGACGAGAAAAGACTTAAGTGTGGAGGAGTTTGATTTGCTTGTAATATGAGCATATTTTTCCATACCATAGTTGTGTATTACGTGCGCACCTTGGCTTAATTTTGCTTAAAAATTGCATTTAAAACAACTTTTGATTGAAAAATGCATTTCAAGTTTAAATGTGATTTTGCGCTCATAATATTTTATATCTTTATAGATTATCGACTTTTTTGCATGATTTTGATTCTTGATGTGATAGTATATATTGTTTATGATTCGAGACAGATTTGCAGATAGGTTTGCTTTGATTTGGGAGAGAAATGGGCTAAACATCACGGGTTGTCTTATGCAGCATGACCACCGTTCTGAATTAATTTTTGCACAAAACATGTTCTACACGTGTTGATGTCGTGTCATTTGATTGAAAACACAGGGCACAACTCATACCATTGTTAGCCACCCATATCGAGCAATGAAATAGTCGGTTCTTTGATGAAGAGGCCACACCCATATCAAGCAATAAAACAAAGAGCATGACTTGATCGATTTCTGATTTCTTTTATGTTTTCTTGCAGGTTTCTGTTGTCGATTTTTCTTCAGAAATTCTTTGGATGCCATTACATCATGTTTTATGATGTTTCCTTTACATTGTCTGCATTTCTATCATTTATTCCGAATTTACTTGGTGTTTTTTATGTTTTGTTAATTGGGTTTTTGTGGTTTTATAGATTGGATTACGTTTTGATGCTTTAGTTGTTAGTTGGGTATGTTTAGTTTGGTTTAGGTTTTCTATTGCATTTAGTTTATGTGTTAGGATGATGTTTTGAATTTAGATTTAATGCAATTTATGTTTTGATCCATTGTCTTGCTTATTTACTTTGATTACTTTTATTTACGCTACTTTAGTTTTTTGTAATTTTAGTTTTACTCACTTAATTTCATTTAGTTGCATTTGTGATTCTCGCAATTTAGATTTAGTTGCATTTAAATTTCATTTAGTTCAGTTTTAAATCAAAAATCAACCTTAATTCAATTGGCCTTTTAATAAAAAACGATAACTCGCATGGCATTTGGCCAATTCTCCTAGTGGGTAAAGTTCTTACTCCTCTATATTACTTGACTGTGTGTACTTGAGTATTCATAGTGATCACTTAGAGTTAGGATGTGGCAGACAACATTCTGAGATGAGTTATAATAGGATTAGTGCTTTAATGGAACTTGAAAAACCATCGATATGGAAATCCTAAACTCAATAGGGAATGGCCTTTGGGGGTATATCAAAAACCCAAATTTGGAATCATGTTAGCAACTAAAGAGGCGCATACCACCCAATGAGAGCTAAGGCCTCTCGATTTACACAGCCAATGCACAGATATGTCCAAAGACTAATTTCCGAGAAGATCTGCGCATGGTGAGATAGCCCGAAAGTAGTGGCAGAGATAGACTTGCGATGTTTAAATAACATGATCAACGGGTATCCCCTACACCTTAGTTATTTGGTTTCTCATTTTCTAATAACCTAGGATACATAATTGAGGACAACCGCTATCTATGTTGGCCACTACATCACGTGTCTGGTTCACAGGCTTGGCATCTAGAGCACTTTGCCACTGATGAAGCTTGTCTGTCAGGTGGTGCCTATCAGTATGGCCACTTTGGCCTCCACGCATTTGGTTCGTCCAAGCACTAAGGAGGAAAACGAGCATACTACCTTTCTAATATTGGGCCAGCACAAGCACCAGTCATAACCTCTGTTGATGATGACGACGATGATGATGGTAGTGATAACAATGATCAGGTTGTACCACCACCACCTTCTCCTGAGGTTCCTCCTTCCAATACTAGTACAACCCACATTAAAAGACACAGATTGAGGAGTACTTCCAACAGCTAACGCTAGGACAGTAGTAGGCGTAATAGTATTATGCAACACGTAGACTTGACAGAGACCTTATAGAGGCAGCGAGCTGTGGAGCCTCACAAGATTGACATGGACACCAAATTTGGAGCCTTAGAGATAAAGATAGGGGATCTGGACCAGTACTTATGGTCGTCCAGTTATCATGGCTCACCATCCATACCAAAGCAAATGGATGACTATGAGCATTCAGATGAGTTCTAGGGTGGTGTATTCAGTATTCTTTTGTCTTTACTTAATTGGCATGTAATTAGTTGATATGATTAATAAAGCACTAATACCTGATCTTCTATTTATTTTTGTCGTATTTTTTCACTTTATTTTATTTTATTATCTCTATTTCTTTTCATTTCATTCTTTTCTTTTCTTTTTTTTTTTTTGTTAGAGCAGCGTCTTTTCACCTTGGCCTACTTGACATTTAGGCACAAATTCTGCAAGTCAGAACTTTTGCAAATGAAACAATTCTATGGAAGTCCACTTCTTGTTTCTTTTCCTTACCCATATAATACTTACGTGTGTAATATTATTTTATTCAATTTTGTGCATCGAGGACAATTCACAGTTTAAGTGTGGGATAGAGGTTATGAGGTAATTCTTTTAATTTTGTGGGGCAATTCTTCTAATTTTTAATAAATTTGTTGCATTTTACTTATAATCCAATATATATCGGTGTTGTTTCATGAGTTTAACTAATGTTGGTAATTATAATATACAAGTTGTACGCTAATGCAAATGAGTAGGTTTTCTCATTTTCAAGGTTTTTCCTGTAATATCTAAGAATTTTTCTTGTTAATTACATATTATGTTGTCAATATTAGTTACAGTGTAAAATATTAAAAATTTTAATTGCAGGAGCACAAATGAGCTGGTATGGATTTCTCATATATATATATATATATATATATTACGAATAGTTTTTCACCTGGAATATAAATCAAACTCCCATACACATTCTTGTCTAATAATAATCCTAATATCTCAAAAAATTAATTTATTTAATTCATTCTTAATTAAGTTAATTATTTCACTAATCATAGAGTTTTAGGATGAGAATGTTATAGATCTTCTCCCTTAAAAATATTAGTGGCAAGGATTTGTTAACCAAAATGATAGTGGCAAGGATTTGCTAAGCAAAATGACATGAGTATTCTGAAAAAAAAGAAGAAAAATAATAAAAAATTAGAATAATTTCTATCAATCAAAATAAAGTTTAGCAGTCAAATTTTTAATGTATTGTCCGAAGTGTGTTGTAGTTGATGGAGACATTATGAATATCCAGGTAGTTTGAATAACTTGAGAAATTCTTGTAGGATGAGTTAAGGAAGGGATTGGACTTATTTTTTAGTGTTGGTCTGTTGCTTTTATAGGATTCTTTGAATTGTTAGTTTGACACCATGTGATAATGCTTGTATATTGCACATTTCTTGTAAAATATAATTATCATTCTAAATTAATGTCATCCCCATATTGTTGCTAAATTGTATAGTTGATTGAGGTTACTCTTATTTAGTTTTATTTTGCTCAAGGACAAGCAAAGATTAAAGTGTGGGGTTGTTTGGTAAACTCCTTATTATACATATTTAATGTTATAAATGTTTTTACTTGGCATACATTTTGAGTGTTTATCTTTGAAAACAATCTATTTATCCATTGATTCATCATTTACAGGTTAATTAATAACTCCGTAACTTTTGGATGAATTCACAACAAAACAGAATTAAAGCAGGCTATTCTATACACCTTTGTTATGTTTCACGGACAAATAAGGATGCTACATAAACAAAGGACCAATTATACACTGACAACTGAATGATAGTGTACTATTCCAGTAGAGCTACAAAGACAAATAAGGCTACATATACAAAGGCTATTTTCTACATGGACACTAGCAATGTTCATGTATTATTCCGGTAAGTCTACACAGAATTTCACACATTACACAAAAAAGGTCAATAGCTACATGGATGGTAAAATACCTGTGTAGTTACACAATAAATTGCAAAAAAGGTTATTCCAGTCGGGTGAATTATAAAAAGAGTTTTTTTACATCAAATACATCGTTAGAACAACAAAGATGGGAGAATAGACATAAATCTAGGGTTCTAAGGGTGAAGAACGCGATTAAGGATGAGTAGCAGTGAGGATTTTGAGAAGACTCGCCAGTTACAGAAATCTCTATAAGTTTCTTTGCAATTGAAAGGTTTAGATTTATTATTTTTATTTTTTTCTCTTCAATTATGAATTAAACTCTTTTAGGCACGTAGGCTGAGATAAATCAATTGATTTGTTGAATCATATATTGGGATTTGTTATTATTGATAGATTATTGTTTGATTGGGATTCAATTATGACTTATTCTTTCCCATTATTGATTACTTGAATGCGCCCTTGTGATTGTCTACTGATTCGTATAGGGCTAATCAAGAGATTGAACATACGATATATCACTCATAATTGGAAGATGTTACTGCAAATCTAGAGATACATCGACAAAAATCCTTCGAATAAAGGTCAAACTTAATAGTGTAATTCATAAAGTGATATTGCAATATTAAAAGGCCTAACTTAAAAAGAGATTTCAGGTTGAATTGACTAATGTTAGGTGTTAATTATCTTTAGAGAGAAATTACTATAAATCAGAAATTGCCATAGTCGAATCATAACAACATTAGTGATACAAATACCAATTGAGAATTGAACAGTCTTTAGGGATTCGATATCTAAGTGCTACCTTTAGCCAATAATTTATTATTTTAGTTTCTAATTTCAATTGCATTAAGTAGAAGTTTATAATTTTAATTAATTTTATAATAATTTGTAGCCTAAATAATTATATTTGAGTAAGTAGCTAAACTTTAGTTCTTTTGGGATTGACACCTGGAGCTCTTTCAGCCTTTTAATATAGCGACAAGGGTTCGCTAATAAATTTTTAGTGGCAAGGGTTCACTAGCCAAAATGATACCAGAAAGGGTTTGATAATAAAATATTTTTGGAAAGGGTTCATTAACCTAAATAATAGCGACAAGAGTTTGCTAATAAAATGTTAGTGGCAGGAGTACACTAATCGAAATAATAGCGGCAAAAGTTCGCTAATAACATGTTAGTGGAAAGGGTTCACTAACTGAAATCTTGGAAGCAAGGGTTTGCTAGTAATGGGAGCAAAAAGCTCGATGAGAATTAAACACATCCTTTGGAGGTGAATTCCACAACAACCATTACTACATTCATACACATTATGTGGTCATTTTTAAAATATAACTTGTGAGTGATTGTGTAACATTTTGGATATTTTTTGTCGTAAAATGACGATAAATATGTGTTTAGATTTGGAGGTGAATTCCACAACAACCATTACTACATTCATACACATTATGTGGTCATTTTTAAAATAGAACTTGTCAGTGATTGTGTAACCATTACTACATTCTGGATATTTTTTGTCGTTGTGAAACGTTGTATGAAAGCAGCTCAGGATCGTCAGAAAAGCTATTACGACCGACATCACAGAGAGATAGAGTATGAGGTCGGCGATAGAGTTTTCTTACGAGTTTCACCCTGGACAGGTGTGATTAGATTTGGGAGACGAGGTAAGTTGAGTCCTAGATATATCGGACCGTATGAGATTACAGAGAGAGTGGGACCACTGGCTTATAGACTGAGGTTACCAGTAGAGTTGTCCCGATTACACGACGTATTCCATGTTTCTATGCTGAGATGGTACCGATCAGATCCTAGTCATGTATTGAGCACTCCAGAGATAGAGGTATCTGAGGAGCTGACTTACGAGGAGGAGCCTGTTGAGATTTTGGACCGACAGGTGAGACGTTTACGGAATCGCGAGATTCCGATGGTTTTGGTGAAATGGAGTTTTCATTCACCAAAAGAAGCGACTTGGGATGTGGAGTCAGATATGCAACGACAGTATC
>CANYCX011330922.1:0-11558 GCA_948193385.1 Breynia disticha f. nivosa | reverse complement strand
TGAAATATGAATGTCTATTTGAATGTTTGTAATGAATGGGTGTTATTGTTTATGCAAGTTGATTTAATTATTGGTAGTGGCCTTATTCCGAAATCGCGAAAGCCTATGTCTAAGGAGGGCTAAATCATTGGTTAGAATGATGTCGAAAAATGCTAGCTTGATAGCTAGGATTAGATATTCATTGTTTTGACCAATAGATTGTATATAATGAATAGTTAATTGAATTTGCATAGCAATTATTCATTTCTATTAATCTTAGCCCGGAGTTGCGAAATCCTAGGGTTAGGAAGGCTAATTTAAATAGAGTTAGGATTCAATCAGATAGAAATATACCGGTTGAACCTAATGTGTTCGATGAAATGCCTATGTCATACAGCCTTGCCTATTTTGGTGTATCACGAAAGCAGAACACTTGCTAGGTTTAAGGACGCAATTTTGAGCAGTCCGAAAGGAAATCTTAATCGACAAATGTATGAGAACACCGTCATTTACCCTCATCCCATCAAAGAACCAAGCTTAGCCTCTATTGAACCTAAGATAGCCCAACACTCTTTTTATATTGTTAATCCTTATTTTCACGCTCATTGCATTTGAATTCTTGTTAATTCTATTGAAAATCACCTTCGAATTATGTTTACTATTTTCTTGCGTTTAGCTTTTAGCACCAAATCAATTTAATTACAGCGTTCCTCGAGACATTCGATTCCGGGAGTCATACTTACGTGGTAAAACTACACTGGCCTAGTACGCTTGCTAGACACCGGTCAAGTTTTTGGCACCGTTGCCGGGGAACGACATATTTATTTTTGATTTAGTGCATTTTGTTTTTCTAAATTCTTCCTTATCGTTAGTTTCTTCTTTTTGTAGGTTTCAGTTTTTTTTATGCTTCTCAAAGCTCACAATCATCTGGAAGAACTTGTCAACTACTATCTGAAAATTGAAAGGGAAATTTCTATAAGGAGGTGTAGGAATAGGAATATGGAACGGCAACCCGAATTCGATGAGGGGATCCATGCGCTGGAGGGTGAAGTCCCTAATGAAATGGGCGTGGATCCTATGTTGTTGAGGCGTAATGGGAATAGAAATGGTAAGGGCAATGGCCATAATTTTGCTAATGGGGCGGATGGGAGATAAGCTCCGCCGCCTCACGGAGTGATTGGACATCCCCTTAAGGGTACATTAAGAGATATCCAGAGACCTGTTATTAGTGTATCACCTTCATGTATTGTGTTAATTCCAGCAACGAGAAATTATGAGTTGAAGGGAGTTCATTTCAACATGCTCCCTTCCTTCCATACACTAGCATCGGAGGATGCGTTATCTTTCCTCCGGGAGTTCTACACTACTCTTCATACTTTTCCAATACATGGTTTGACGGAGGATGAATTGAGGATGAGGTGTTTTCCATACACCTTGAAGGATAGATCGAAGGCATGGTTGATCAATTTACCGAAGGGTTCTTTAGGAACATGGGATGAGGTGTATAACAAATTTATGGCCAAGTACTATTCACCTAAGAAGACTATCGATCTAAGGAGCAAAATTTGCACCTTCACTCAGTTGGATGGAGAGGCTTTTCATGAGGCATGGGAACGGTTCAAGATGTTCCTCACACAATGTCCCCACCATCAATTCCCTTTGGCCCTCCTTACTCAATTGAGGTTTTTTTCCTTGGCTAACCAACAGTGTTAGGATACTACATCTGGGGGCTATGTAGGAGACAAGACAACAGAAGAAGCTTGGGATATATTTGAAACAGTGGCTAATAACTTGAAGAATAAGGCAGTTAGAGATCAAAAGACTCACCAAGTGAACGAGGTTTCCTATTATAGTCCGAATTTGACTTCAAAGATAGATGAGCTCACCAAATGTGTCAAGACCATAATGAGAGAGAAAGTGGCTAGAGTTGAGGTTCAATGCAATATATGTGGGGGCACGGATCATTTGGATGATGATTGTATGTATGGGGAAGCACCGATGGGTGGAGATGCTAACCAGAGGGATATGGATTAGGCCAATTTTGTAGGTGGAAGATTCAACAAACCTCAGCAAGCAAATGACCCATATTCCAATTCATACAATCCCGGGTGGAGGAATCACCCTAACTTTGGATGGAGGAACAATTCCAATTACCAAGCTCTGTCACAACCTCAACCATACCCACCTTCCAAACCAAACACCTATCCCAATCAACCATTCCAACCAAGAGAAGAAAATACCTTCCCGAGACCTCCATTTTAAAAATCCACCTATCCTTTACCACCAACTCAAAACTCAAACAATTCATCATCATCCGCCACCCATGATACCAAACCTAACATGGAGGATATATTCATGAGGGCAATGGAAAAAATGGATCAATTTATGGATTCTCAAGTCGAAACTAACAAGAGCATCCACCAATTCAGGAATGCTCAAGCATCCACCAATCGCAAAGTTGTTCAAATGGAAACTTTTATACAAGTTCAGGAATCTTTCAACAAGTCTACTCTTGCAACTTTGTAGGGTTTACAACACCAGTTAGGGCAACTAGCCAAGCAAGTGTCGAAAAGAGAAAAAGGGAAATTACCAAGTTCCTCGACACAAAACCCAAGGGATAATGCTTGTGCAATTACTCTAAGGAGTGGAAAGGAATTACAAGAGAGAGGGCATGAGAAGTCAACGGATGAACTGGGTAAACAAATGGATGGGAATGGAAAAGAGAATATGGAATAGAAGGAGAAGGGTAAGGTAGAACCACCTAAGGAAAAATGGAGAATAGCCAAGGAGAAGAAGAAAATAGAAAGAGAGGGAGACAATAGCAACGAGGACATGCCTCCTCCACCTTTTCCACAAGCACTTAAAGTAACTCCTAAGGCTAAGGAGTTCATCCGGTATTTGGACATGATTAAGAAGGTGCATGTCAATATTCCATTTTTGGAGGATATTTTCCACATGCCAAAATATGCAAATTTTCTTAAGGAAATAGTCTCCAGCAAGAAGAAGTTGGAAGAGTATGCCACAGTGCCACTAACAGAGGAATGTAGTGCAGTCATTCAGAGGAAGTATCCCCAAAAACTGAAGGATCTAGGCAGTTTCTCGATACCAATCACCATTGGTACTCTGGGGATAGAAATGGCACTTTTTGATTTAGGGGCTTCCATCAATCTCATGCCTCTATTACTCTACAGGCAACTCGGTATGGGGGAACTCAAACCATGCACCAACTCTCTTCAACTAGCGAACCGCTCAATCAATTACCCTCAAGGAAAATTTGAAGATGTATTGGTTAAAGTGGGGAAATTTTATTTTTCAACGAACTTCCTGGTGCTAGATATGGGAGGTGAGCCAGACATTCCTATTATTTTTGGAAGACCATTCCTTGCCACTAGACGGGCAAAGATTGATGTTCAGCAAGGCAAACTCACTTTGAAGGTGGGTAGTGAGACGCAGGAGTTTAATGTTTATCAAACTATTCATTGCTCGGCCATTAAGGACGATGAATATTTTTGGATTGATTTGGTGGATGGATTAGTAAGGGACATTTTCCATGTACACAGTAGGGATTCTTTAGAAGCAATCATCACGTCTAACATGGTCAACAATGAATAGGATAAAGCCTTACTGTAAAAGATCATGGAACTCAATGGAGAATCACTTTCCAGAATACTACCGCATAAAGAGTTGTCTCCAGAAGCACATAAGCAATTTCTCCCTAATCACACTCCTCCAAAGGTGGAATTGAAGCGACTACTGCCAAACTTGAGGTATGCCTATCTGGGAAATTCATCTACATTACCTGTTATCATTGCTTCTTGTTTGAGTGATGTGCAGAAAGAAAAATTACTGAGAGTGTTACGAGAGTACAAAGAAGCGATAGCATGGAGCATAGCTGACATAAATAGAATCAATCCATCCTTTTGCATGCATCGAATTCTCCTAGAAGCCAATCACAAACCTTTCGTTGAACACCAGAGACACCTGAATCCAAATATGAAAGAAGTGGTAAGAGCTGAGATCATTAATGTGACGCCCAAATTTGTCTAACATTATTATATATTTTATTCTTTTCTGCAAGAAATGATAATCAAATTTGGAAATCATTTTTATTTTTAGATAATATAAATTTTGATTTAAGGATAATCTTTTTATACATATACCATTTAAAATTATGTCCTTTTCATTATTCAAATGGAAACTATTTATAGAGTTTAAAACATGAAAATGACTTTTTAAGAAAATAAGATTTTCAAATAAATAACTTATACCAGAAAAGAAAATAATTTTAAATACAACTCACTCAAACAAATATTTGTATGGAATGTTCCATATACCAAGTTTGGAATTCTTTTCACAAATTAACTTCACTGCACAACCACCTTGGTTCACCAATTCCTTGGGCATCAGTCGGCAAGAATCATAAGTGCCCATCTTCCATCCCTGCCAATGTCGAATATGGCAGACATAAAAAGAAAAATGAGTTTTTGACAACTCAATAAGCAACACTAACGAAATGGACATTTCCCAAACATTTAAATATGTTTCACTAAGTCGTAAAAACTATACCATACAATTTATATTAGCATGTAGCAGAATTTTCATCAATTTAATCTGCAATCAATCAAATAATATCAATTTTATACTTTCTATATTCATCCCCTCACCATTTACGAGTTCAATATTGTACATAAGTTTTCATTTGTACTGAAACCAGCACGTTACGCGGGGTCAGAAGAACTACGCGTGGTGGTGGTAGACTACGCGTTTTCGCTACTACCACGCGTACATATAACATTAGACGCGTGGTCAGGCTGAAGTATGCGTGCTCATAACAACCGCGCTCATAACGACCGCGCGTACTTCGCTACCACCTCGCGTTCCTCGTTGTTTCCTGTCTAAAATTTACAACAACATACCATTCAACATTTCACAACCTTTCAAGACCATATAACCTTCCAATTTACACCTTAATCAACACAATTCAACAAATCTTCATTTTATAACTCATATATATAAATCAACCATACTCAAATCTTCACCTATCACAACACAACCAATCCATAAAACTCATTTTTTTACCACACATATCCTGGCAAGCATAATTGTTTCATGACTCTATGAAGCACACCACACTTTATTCAATACATGATATCATTTCCTCACTCACACAAACAAGATCATCAATATTCGAACAAACCACCAAAAACCACAATGAATCAACAATCACATAAGTATAATCATAGCATAATTTCAATAAAACATGTCAACTCAATATAATAAATATGTTCAACAAAGAACATGTCAAACGCAAAATGATATATATATAAATGCATATGATCTAATGCATTCCTCAATATGATCATACCCGGGATCCCATTATTTTTGCCCTTATTTGGCCTTTTTCTTTAGATGTTTGCAAACAGGCCTCATCGGCCGGGAGTATCGGTTACAGTTACTATGGTCCATAGATTTTTTTATATGGCCCTTCGACTTGATTAATGCCATTATTTGGCTAGCACACTCGAACACTAAAATGTGAAACGAGTTTTCCACTGTGCTGCGGTATCGTATGTTTTATATACTACCGCAATTATGCTCCCTTGAGCCGGTAACTACTCCCTCATTGTATACTATTATATACGCTCCCTAGAGCCTTTTCATTTTATTAATTATGCTCCCCATGAGCCCAGATGCATGAATGTCTTGTGCATAATTTATGCATCCAAATCATGCATTCATAATTCAATCATGCAATATTTCAAAATGAATGATCAATACATTCATATATATATCTCATCGTCAATCTCATACACATGCTCAATCAATCATTTTAAATAAGCAATTACATGCTTACAATATAAATGAGATATCTACAAGATATCAACAAATCATCAACTGTTTATCAATGAGTATACTATCACATTTTAAGTGTGAAATCAATTCTTAAGGTATATGTATGGTCATACAAAAATCACATAAATCAATATTAATCTCAAAATCATAAACAACATTTATATATATAAATATCCATCATAAACCATTTCAATTCCATAATCATACAAAATCATTTAAATTCTCCCACATACATATAAGTTCACATATTTTATGTGCTGGAATCAGCACACTATGCGGGGTCAGATGAATTACGCGTGGTGGAGAATAACTACGCGTGGTCGCTACGACCCCGCGTACCATTAAACGTGGTGTCAAAAAGGATTACGCGTGGTCGAGATGACTCCGCATACTTTCATTTCACCACGCGTTCTATGCTGTTTTTTGGCCAAATTATCAAAACAATAACAACATCACCATATCATATTTCCCACTAAATCATATCAAACTCCAATTACACATTATCATCATAAATCACATTTCATTCTCAAATCTAAAATTGTACCCAATTCAAATTGGCACAATTTATATTCTAATCGATAATCAAACCTCAATATATTAACAACAAAATTCACAAAATTTAATATAATCAATTTAATTCGATCATCAACATGATTTCATCCATAAAATCCAATTTGTTAACATATATTCACAAGTCATACACCAAATTTTCATATCATTAACCTTTTCAAATATACCACACCTTCCAAAATTATAGCACAACAATTTAACCTTTGTTCATTTACAACTTCACCAATAGCAAGCATATAAATGACAAATTTTACTTATTTATACTACACATCATCATGGCATATTCAATTTAATTTATCATCGTAATTCATCCTCTTAAATATCCATGATCACAATTCAAAATCAACATACTCAAGAACATTCAAATATATAGACACATGTGTTCGTGTTACTTACCTCTTAAAATTGCTTAACGGCTAGGTAAGAAATCCTTTTCCTGCCACGAGTCCAATTCCCTATTATTTACATTATAAATTCATATTATTTTCTCATCCTTATACTTACAATTCAAATGTCAAAATGATTATATTTGCATTCTTTCATTAATTCTAGTTTTCTCTCCCCTCTTTTCTTAATCCTTTTAATAAAACCTCCTTACTAATTACCAAACCAAACTACCTCATTTAATTCACTGTATTTTAACCTTCATTAATACTCTAGTCAAATTTATTTAGGTATGATTATATAATAATCATCCCCAAACACTTCCATTTCACAAAATCCACAACCTTCTCTTTCAAACCCAAACAATTCCTTAACTTTTTCTTAAAATTATCTCATATGGAATTATCCAATAAATCCAATACTTAAAACACTCATAATTTACATTAAATAATCTTACCCAAGTGACAAACGCATGAAAGAAATCCGATTTCAAAAAACCCCAATTTCGTCATTATTCATACAGCCCTTTTTCTGCAATTTCAAGTACATAAATTATGTTTTTAACACCAACCATAAGTGGAAATGGATAATATACATCTCAAGCTTTCTAACGAACGCTCATTTGCTCAAATCGGAGCTAAAATGAGAAATTTATATGGTTTTGAAATTAAGCTTGAAAGAAAAACGGGAATGGAAAGAACAGAGGATAAATCTTACTGTGAATTAACTCGAAGATCAACTTCCAAAACTATTTTTCTTGCAGATTTTTGGTGGAAGATGGCTAGAGGAAGGAGATTTAGGTGGAGGAGAGGGAGGAGGTAGAAAGAAAAAGAAAGAAGGAAGAAGAAAGGAGGAAAGATAAAAAAAATGGATAGTGGAGGATAGAATTGATGGAGTGTGTCGGAGAAGTGGGATGGGTTGAGTGGGAAGAAAATTCATTTTTATGTCTTGGGTCCACTTTGTTTTGTAATCTATTTTAGCTCGACCCAAAATAAATTTCGAATTTCGTAATTTTCAAAATTCATAATCTTTCTAAATTTTTCTAAATCTCTCCTATCATAAATTCAATTAATTCCTCCTAATTAATTATTTAAATAATTTGCTTCCTGTTTTTTCTTCGTATATTATTTTAATATTTTAATTAATTACAATTTTTTTTTTGAAATTTCGGGGCGTTACATGTAATGTCAGATCCACTTGTGTTCCTCATGTCTATTGTTCTCCTCTACTAAGTCCACTCTTGTGGCAGATCTTCCAAGGCTCCTTGGGTCCAACAAGTGGTATCAGAGGCGATGGTTCGGCTTAGGCATGAAAAAGGTTGGGATGGTGTGGGTGTAGTTCAAAATGAGTGCGGTAATGTGATAAATAGTTGATTTACGCAGTTCTAGGTGTGAACAACCGAAAAAATTTGTAGACAAAAGAATGAAAACATGGTAAAACTTCTGGTGATGTCATGGTGGTTTTCATGCACTAGGCCCAAAGACGGTGAAGATTACTCTTATTGATGCCGTCATAATATTGGGCTCATCCTTAGGTCCAACGACAATGAAGAGTTATGTTGTCTTTGTCTATAAAAATTGTGGCAACTCGTAGACAGGTGTGAGCTCTTAGGTTAATGACTAGCATTTAAAGTGATATATGGAAAATTCTGCAGTACTAAAAAGTTATTTCCGCTAGAAGAGGAGTGGATGTAAGCCCAATATGGAAGGAATTTACACTTGAGGGGGAGATTGTTCTGAACAAGTGAGAATCTCATATCGAATAGTTGTGGGATATGAGAAAGATTTATAAGTGGTGTGAACTCATAATCCAATACCTTAAGGTTTTGGATAAAGATATGGTGGTAGAGCATCTCCAAAGAAACTCTTTAAAATTATTGTTAAAATTGAATTAAATAAAGAGTTCAATAAAAAATAAAGAGTTAAATGTAATTATGCCTATAATGATACCCTTTATAATTAACTTTATACTTTTTAAATAATAATAAAATTTTCTTTTTCTTTTATCAACCGGGCATAAACTCTTAAATGCAATCTACATACACCAACACAATTAACTGTTACGATTTCTCAACAATAATACAGAGCTCTAAAAGGTTCACTCATAAGAAAGCTTGATCTTGTTTCAATAAATTATGAAATCAATTTCTAAGAACAAGGACTATATTATTTGCTCCATTGAGAATGGGACCTCTTGAAAAACAAATAGATAAGGAGATTCAACTGAGGTTGTTGAGGAGAAAAAGGAGAGTCTGAGGATGAGACTAAACACATTTAGCATCTCTTGAAACATATCTTGATATATCAATAAAAAAAGTGAAGAAATGGCTCGACTACTGCAACATATTTGAGAACTTCATCTGAGGGAGTTGCTTTGGGAAGTGGGTAAAGAGAAGAACTTGTGGATGAGTTGGTTTGCTAAGAACTGCTAATGAATTTTGAAGAACAAAACTTTTTCTTCTAAGTATTTTGGTTAGAAATGTTCATTGCTGGAGTCTGAAAACTATGAAAGTTGAGAGTTAGAAACAAAATATAGAGTAAATTTTTGCTCTTTATTTTAGAGTCAAATGGAATCTTTATTTTATATTTAGAGTTAAAGAATCAAATATAGAGTACATTGGAGAAGTGTTTTTAAGTTAAACTCTCTCTATTATAAGAATAATTTTAAAATAAAGAGAGCTCTTAGGCCTATTTGTATCTTTTTTGCTAGGTAATTACCTACAATGTCCTTTTTTAAGTTTACTTTTTAAGATATACCATCCTAATTTGGTTAATTATGATTATGACAATAGTTTAAATTCATTTTATATTTATGTCATTTTAACGTTTGGATATTACGAAAATAACCAAATCATATCTCCTCCTTATTTGACGCTTAAATTTGAAAATCAAAGATACAGTTATCATTCCTATTTTCACGCAAATGTTCCCAGAAATGTGAAACCATTCACCATAAATTCTGTTTCCTTTTTTTTTTGAATCGCAGTCTTCCAACTGTCGCATATCCATCCATTTTTGTTACATCGCAACTTTCTCTCATCGAATATTTGCAAAATCTTTAGAACATTTGAGATGTGATTGAGTATTTTTTTTTATGAACTTCATCATGTAAACTTCTGTGAACCTTAGGACGTGTATTCAAATTGAGTTTTTTTTTAGAACATGATCATGTGACCTCTATGAATTGTAGAATGTTTTGTGATGTGATTGAGTTTTTTTGTGAACTTGATCTTTATGAACTTACTTGAACCTTAGAACGTGTACCCTACTTGTGTTTTTTGTTTTGTGAACTTGATCATTTGAATCTCTGTGAACCTTAAAATATGTGTTAAGTTGATTATATGTTTTATGAACTTGAGCTTGTGAACCTTAGTAAACCTTAGAACGAGTGTTTTAAATGGAGTTTTTTTAAACTTGAGCATGCGAACATTTATGAACCTTAGAATGGGTGTGAAGTGATTGAGTTTTTTTTGTGAACTTGTGCATGTGAACCTCTGTGAACCTTAAAATATGTGTTTAAGTTGATTAAATGTTATGTGAACTTGTGCATGTGAACCTTTGCGAACCTTAGAATGTGTGATCAAATACATGCATATGTTTATGTGAACTTGCTAATGTGAACTTCGGAGAACAAAACTTTAAGATTTCATCTCCTTTGCGAAAATTCCAAAAAAATGGAGGGATTATGAAATTTTGGTAGAAAATTTACTTAAAACTACAATCAATAAGAATGATTTTACTTGATTTCAAACCTTGGTTGAAGCACACTATCTGATTTCTTCAAATATGATGTTTCATCGATTTTGTTTGATTTTCGAAAAAAAGTAATGTTTGGATTTTTTTTTATTTATGCAATTGATAATTGTGTCGATTGAGTTTTTTGTGATTTCGATAGTGAGTTTCTTAAGGTGAAAGTTTGTTTGATTTGAAATTTTGATTTGAGAGAGATTTTAGGAATGAGATATCACGCACGATTGTATCTGAAAATTCAGTTTGTTATGCTTTGACTATTTTTTAAATATAGAATGTTTGGATTATTATCTTTTAAATTAACAAAGTTATTGACTATTTTTTCAATATAGAAACAGTAAGGGGTAGGTTTATTAAATTATCCCCTTTTTTTGTTTAGTGTTCTGCAATTCTGCTTGGCCCACACTCATGGCAGATTTCCTCAAGCTCCCTAGGTCCAACATTTTCAACGTAAAGGATAATCTAAAAACTAAAATAGAAAAAGCAAAATGAATAAAATATTATTATGTTGCAAAAATATTTATCTTCAAAATTAAATAACAGAAGTCTTATTAATGATTGGATTAATTACAATAACACTTTTTTTATTATAGCTCAAAAATAATACAAATAATTATTTTATCATATTTAATATTTTTTATATACACTTCATTTAATTTAATTTAAAAATTATTAATTTATAGATTTAACAAAATAATGTTTATGTAACAAAATAATAATAATAATAATAATAATAATAATAATAATAATAATAATAATTATTATTATTATTATTATGATTATGATTATTATTATTATTATTATTATTATTATTATTATTATGATTATTATTATTATTATGATTATTATTATGATTATGATTATTATTATTATTATTATTATTATTATTATGATTATTATTATTATTATTATTATTATTATTATTATTATTATGATTATTATTATTATTATTATTATTATTATTATTATTATTATTATTATTATTATTATGATTATGATTATTATTATTATTATTATTATTAT
>CANYCX011330415.1:0-10108 GCA_948193385.1 Breynia disticha f. nivosa | reverse complement strand
GAGCGAAGAGTTAAAAACGATATATGCGTTACTCAAAAAAATGGAGGAAGTAGGAGTAAAACATGATGTTGTGACATTTACTATGATTGATTGTTTTTGTGAGAGCACTGAGTTGGAAAAGACATATGCGATATTCAGAAAGATGGAGGAAGTGGGAGTAAAACCTGACATTAACACATATAATACTTTGATTGATGGTTTTTGTAAGAGGAAAGAGTTGGAAAAGGCATTTGCGATATTTGAAAAGATAGAGGAAGATGGAGTAAAACCTGATATTGTGACATATAGTACTTTAATCGATGGTTTTTGTAAGAATAAAGAGTTGGAAAAGGCATTTGCGATATTTGAAAAGATGGAGATAAGCAGAGTAATACTTGACCTTGTCTCATGTAATACTTTGATTGGTTGTTTTTGTAAGAGCAAGGAGTTGAAAAGGGCATATGCATTATTCATAAATATGGAGGAAACTGGAGTAAAACATGATGTTTTCACATATAATACTTTGATTACTGGTTTTTGTGAGAGTAATGAGTTGGAAAGGCATTTGCAATATTCAGAATGATGGAGATAAGTGGGGTAAAACGTAACGTTGTTTCATATAATGCTTTGATTAGTGGTTTTTGTAAAAGCAAGGAGTTGAAAAGGGCATGTGCATTATTCAAAAAATGGAGGAAGTGGTAGTTAAACATGATGTTTTTACATATAATACTTTGATTAGTGGTTTTTGAGAGCAATGAGTTGGAAAAGGCATTTGTGATATTCAGAAAGATGGAGGTAAGTGGGGTAAAACTTGACGTTATCACATTTAGTTCTTTGATTGATGGTTTTTCTAAGAGCAAGATGTTGGAATATGCATTTGTGATATTCAGAATGATGGTGGTAAGTGGGGTCAAACCTAATGTTATCACATTTAATTCTTTGATTGATGGTTTTTGTAAGAGCGAGGAGTTGGAAAAGGCAGTTGCAATAATGAAAAATATGGAGGTATTTGGGGTAAAATCTGATATTTTCACATATAATACAATCATTGATGGTTTTTGTAAGCGTAAGGAGTTGGAAAAGGCATATGAATTACTTGAAGAAATGGATGAAAATGGGGTTAAGCCTAATGATGTCACGTACAGGACTTTGATAAAGGGTTGTCTTCTGAGTGAGAAGCTTGATAAGGCATATGAGACTCTTGAAAAAATGAAGGAAGCTGGTATTAAACTTGATTCTGTTGCGTATGCTCAGGACACAGTTTGATAGATCACACTGTAAGTAAGACATACGATATCTCAAGATATACGTGCCTTTTTCGGTATTTTTTTTCTTTATCGCATACATTTTATGTTGTAATGGAGATTTCTTAATTACTTTATGTGTGTGTAGACATGTCTCTACAATGTTTTGAACCTATTCTTCAGAAAAAAATCACATACAACTTTCCTTTATAATGTCATGATACTAATCTAGATTTATTTTCTTTTGTGAAAAATTTACATTATGAAATAGTTTTTTTTTAAATCCGATTGAGAAATAGTTTGCATAACATCTGTTATTTATAATTCTTATTTTTTCTCTACTTCTTAGTTTAATAGACTGTGGATGGAGAAAACCCATGACAAATCGTAGCAATGCTCACAATGGTGTTAGATGAGAGGTTGGGAAGACGAGTATGTTGTTCAAACGAAGGTAGAGGAATAGAGTATCACCATGAAGCGCAAATGGAACGATCTCGGAGAATGTCAAGAGGGCTTCCGAAGGTGTTGGTGATCAGTTGAAGTAACTCTTCAGGACGAGAGGACCACAATTCCTCTGCGTCAATGTTCATGTTTGAGTAAGTAAAAGAGAGTTAGCTTATACGAGTGCCGAGCTCTGATTGTATTTTATTTAACAGATGGATGATGAAGACATCGCTGCTGATTATGTCACATACAGGACTTTGATAAAGAGTTGTCTTTGAGTGAGAAGCTTGAGAAGGCATGAGACTCTTGAAAAAATGAAGGAAGCTGGAATAAAACTTGATTCTGTTGCGTATGCTACTTCTCAGAACACAATTTGATAGCTCACACTGCAAGTAATGACACATACGATATCTCAAGATACACAAGTGTCTTTTTCAGTAATTTTTTTTCTTTATTGCATAACATCTGTTATTTATAATTCTCATTTTTTCTTTCTCCTTCTTAGTTTAATAGACTGCGTGGATGGAGAAAACTCATAAGACAAATTGCAGAGTTGATCGAAATGATGTTCGACGAGAGGTTGGGACGACGCGTATGTTGTCCAAACGAAGGCAAATGGAACGAACTCGGATATTGAATCAGCATGGAAAGCTCAAACACAGATTCCATATCTTTCTTAATCTTTCCAATGGTACTGCCAATGCATATGTCAAAGAATGATTGGTTCGTTCAGAATCAGACGTTGAAACAATAAAATCCAACAACATTGTTCCACTCTCGTTGATGTTAACTATTTTTGACAGTTCGCAGGACTCGGAGCAATAAATAAGCGATTCTTCACTGCAATCAAGGACGGACTTAAGCGGGCATCAGCGGCGGCTTGTGTCCCTACCAATATTCATTGATTACTCTACATTAGTAGTGTTCTTATCGCTTTCTTAGTTATTGGAGTACAAAATGAAAGAACTGAAGAAGATACCTATAGTATTGTGCCTTCACATGAAAATATTTCTGAGTTCGTCGTTAATTGTAACCATGATAAAGTATAGATTAAACAATATTTTTCCATTATTAGTGAAACACTGTGTGTCATTAAGTGGTCATGGTAGCTTTATACTGATTTGCTCAGTCGATTTTCCATGATTCTTTCATTTTAGAAGTTATCGATCTAACCAATATATAACCAGAAGAAAACGTTCATTTTCAGGAAAAGATTTCGCAAAAACCTGACAACAAATATTCTTTGGAATAAACTAAACCAATCCGTCCAACGATTTAAGTTGTTTGTCTTACTATAATCTCAACTTAGTTGCACTAAGTTTCAATTATTCAACTAATATTCCTTCTTTTGGTTCATGATTATCCATTGCAATTCTATATAAATTCCATAGCGGCAGAACAATATAGAGACACCAAGAAAAGAAAATTCTTCACATAAACTAGAGAAACTCGGTGCCAGACATCATCCTCACCATTAATGGCGAACGAATGTGCTTATTTTCTCCTCACAGCTCTCTCTGTATTAGCTGTGAAGGAAGCAGAAAGCCTGGCGGATTGGTCTGTACCAGCTATATTCATATTAGGTGATTCAGCTGTTGATGTTGGAACCAATAACTTTGTCAATGGAACTCATGCACTAGCTAGTTTTCCTTATTATGGGATTGATTATCCAGGCGGAAAAGCTACTGGGAGGTTCAGTAATGGCTACAACGTCGCGGATCAGATCGGTACGTTCCGTTCCTTGTTCTTAGCTCTTAACGTTGCAGGCGCTGGAGTTCTGATTAGTTTGTTGGAACAGCAATGTTGTTTGAATTTCCAGAGAGCCCTCCGAGTTATCTTTCTCTAGTTCAAAATATGTCGAGTTTCAAGTATAAGATACAGCAAGGTGTGAATTTCGCATCTGCCGGAGCTGGAATTCAGGACACAACCGGGCAAATTTTATGGGTATAGCTTATCTTTTTATCCCCAGTTCTGTTTAAGTTTTACTGAATTCTGATGGTGAAATAATGACAAGAAGATTCACAAATGTTCTTGATTGCACAGAGCAAAGTTGTGAACATGACAGAACAAATTCTGCAATTTTCAACTATCCGAGGAAACATAAGTCTTTTACATGGAGCAGAAGTTGCAGATAAATTCATTTCTGAATCTTTGTACATATTTTGCCTGGGAGCAAATGATATCTTGGACTATAAACGTTCAAATAACACCATGCTCAAGGAAAATTTCATGTCGATTCTTGAATCCGATTTTCGCAAGCAATTACAGGTGCATTTCTAGCAAAGTTAATTGCTTTAAACATAAATATACAAACAATGCAGTTCTGAATTACTGCGAATCATGAACCAACAGGACATGTACAAACTAGGAGCTCGAAAATTCGGAGTTATGGGGATTCCGCCAATAGGATGCTGGCCTTATACGCGCGCAATGAACAAGAGTGGAGGATGTTTGACGCAAATCAATGAGTTTGCTGGAGCTTTACAGGTCACTTACGAGAATCTCTTACAGAAGATGAGCTTGGAGTTGCCAGAAATGAAATATTCATTTGGTGATATATACGGAATGACCAAGGTTGCCTTCAAGCACTCTCGTCAATTAGGTAACCAAGCTTCTTCCTTTTAGTCTCCAATGGCTAGCAACAGATTCTGACAAGATGATGTTCATCAGGTTTCAAAGAAATGAAGACAGCTTGTTGTGGAAATGGAACATTCAATGCAGAGGTTTATTGTTACGAACCTTACAAACCGAGACTGTGTCCAAATCGTTCGGAGTATTTCTTCTGGGATTTGTACCATCCAACTGAGTATGCTACTGCATTAACAGCTGCAACACTTTTCATGGGAGACACACAGTTTATGAGACCAAGGAGTTTTAGTCAGCTTGCAGAGATGAAGTAAAACTACAGATCAAAAAAATTGTCACTTGGGCTTCTTATTCTTAATTTTGACATCTTTTGTAATGAAATAATTTGTCAATTATATTCTCAAATAAACTGAGTATTATTCTACGCGGAACAATATTACTTAGGAGACGCCATACTTTGAATCTGATATCACTTGTTAGAACTTAAAATCTTATAAGAATACTTTGCAAGTAATATAAATCCTAGTTGTCTAAGGAGATAAGCGCACTGAAGCTTCAAACTTGTTTTGGGCTTAAGAGCAAGGAGCAAAGTGCTTTATGACTTTAAAAGATAAAATATATAACAAAATCAATAAACAAACAATATAATTCAATATAATTAATATAAAATTATTCAAATCAATATTCATAAATAAAATATGAAAGTAAACAAAAAATCATATGAAATTTTCAAAATCAATATCTATAAATTATTAAATACGAAATAAAAAATATTAAATACTTATCCTCCATTTGTTTGTTGGAAATTGATTTTCTGTAGAAAATATTTTTCATTTGTTATAATCTTATTTTCCGGAATCATATTTTCTAGTATCTCATACTCAAATATTTAAAAATATAAAGAAAAATATGGTTTTATATTTTAGATGAGAAAAAATATTTTCATTAAAAATATGTTAAAATAATTATTATTTTTCATTGATTTTTAAATTATAATTTTGTTGACTAATTTTCCGTTTGTAATAAATGTTGGAAAATCAGAAAAATATTTTTGTGAAAAATGAATTCCCCAAACAAACGGAGCCTTAATGTAAACTAAAATACTAGATTAATCTAACTTTATGTCATCATCAACGAACTTATCCTCTTCATCATTCAAATCAATAACTTTATCAATTTCTTCCTCATCATCGTTAAAATTATATTCTTCTATTTTATCTCTAATAATAATGGAACATTGCTACTTTTAGTTTGAAAAGATTATATTTGTTGTGGTTTAGAAATTTAAAAGTATTTTAGGATTTTAGTAATAACAAAATCATATTTCAGTCCTCAAATTTTTAAAAAAACTATAAATATAATCAAAGTTGAGATTTTTTAGTACTTTAGAGTTTTGGATTTGTGAGCTTTTTCTATTACAGCGCGAACTTCATAAGCTTTACGAGCCTTTTATGCGAAAAAGCGCCGAACCCTGAGCTTTAGAGCTTTTGACAAGTATGACATAAATGATCTGAAACTAAATAATATTATTTGACAGTATGACAACATTAGAGTCACTTAGCTGACGCATGGTCTCAGTTAAGGCAGACAATGCACTCAGCATTAGAGGTGTAAGTCCGAGCCGGAACCGGCCCCGCCGGAACTGGTGCAGAAAAGCGTTCTAGGGACATTTCCAGTATGCTGAAAAGTAGCATACGCAGCAGAATCAAGTTTTATACCAGCTTCCTTTTCAACAGTCTCATTTGCCTTGTCAAGCTTCTTACTCAGAAGACAACCATTTATCAAAGTTCTGTACGTGACATCATTGGGCTTAACCCCATTTTCATCCATTTCTTCAAGTAATTCATATGCCTTTTTCAACTTCTTACTCTTACAAAATCCATCAATCAAACAAGTAAATGTGAAACATCAGGTTTTACTCCACTTACCTCCATTTTTCTGAATATGGCAAATGCCTTTTCCAACTCATTGCTCTTACAAAAACCACCAATCAAAGCATTATATGAGACAACGTTGGGTTTTACCCTGCGTATCTCCATTTTTTCGAATATCTCAAATGCTTTTTCCAACTCTTCGCTCTTGCAACAACCATCAATCAAAGTAGTATATGTGAAAGCGTTAGGTTGTACTCCCACTTCCTCCATCTTTCTGAATATCACATATGCCTTTTCCAACTCATTGCTCTCACAAAAACCATCAATCAAAGTAGTAAATGTCACAACATTAGGTTTTACTCCTACTTCCTCCATTTTTTCGAATAACGCATTTGCCATTTTCATCTCTTTGCTCTTGCTAAAACCACCAATCAAAGTATTATATGACATAGCATCAGGTTTTACGCCTACTTCCTCCATTTTTTCAAATAAAGCATAGGCCAATTTCAACTCTTTGTTCTTACAATAACCATCAATCAAAGTGCTATATGTGACAACATCAGGTTTTACCTGGCTTATCTCCATCTTTTCGAATAATGCATATGCCCTTTTCAACTCTTTGCTCTTACAAAAACCATGGATCAAAGAATTGAATGTGATAACATTAGGTTTTACCCCGTTTACCTCCATCTTCTCAAATAATGCACATGCTTTATCTAACTCTTTGCTCTTACAATAACGATCAATCAGAATACTGCATGTCACAACACTAGGATTCACCCTGCTTATCTCCATCTTCTCAAATAACGCATACGCTTTATCTAACTCCCCACTTTTACAAAAACCATTGATTAAAGTGCCATAGGTAAAGTTGATCAAAAAAAAAAAAAAAGTGCCATAGGTAAAGACATCTGGTGTCAACCCAACATCCTTCATTTCTTTGTACATCTCATAAGCATCATCTAACTTCCCACTTTTACAAAAACCATAAATGAAAGAGTTATAGGTAAAAACATCTGGTGTCAACCCACCATCCTTCATTTCTTTGTACATCTCATAGGCATCATCTAACTTCCCACCTTTACAAAAACCATCTATTAAAGTGTTATAGGTAAAGACATCTGGTATCAACCCAACATCCTTTATTTCTTTGCACATCTCATAAGCATCATCTAACTTCCCACTTTTACAAAAACCATATATTAAATTGTTATATGTAAAGACATCTGGAATCAACCCAACATCCTTCATTTTTTTGAATATCTCAAGAGCCTTATCTAATTTCATCCCATCATCTTTGCTCGCAATTTTACACAGTCCATAAATCAATTCATTGCAAACAACAACGTTTGGCTTAACCACAACGCCATCAATTCCATCACCATCACTCATTCTTCCAAACATCTCCAGTGCCTCGTCTATTCTACCAGACTTACACAAACCCTTAATAAGTATTCTAAATGTAAAAACATTGGGGCAAATACCAAGCTCCTTCATCTTCATCCTAAGTTGATCCATTCTCTCAAAATCCTTATCTCTTATCAAACTCAGAAACAATGCATTGTAAGAAGCCGTTTGCACTCTAAAACCTAACCCAACCAATTGCCAAAAATAACTCCAAGCTGTTCTGCTATTCTCACCGCTACAAAATCTATTAATCAACTCAGCACGCTTAACCGAATAAGGAACAGGCTTACTCGATGTCCCAGCTTCGGTAGCATGATGAGAATCGTTCATAACAAGAGGGAAAAGTGGAAGATTTTGGTTTTGGGTATCATCAGTCTGATTTAGGTTTTGTTGGTTTGTTGAGGGGATTAAAGGTTTTGGACGGATGTCAGTAAAGACACGAATGTGGCGGAGGAACACAGCGTTTTGAAGGTTTGATCTTGAGAGAGGAAACATTTTGAGTTTCGTTTCAACTGCAATTAGTTTCTCGCAAGTGAATGGAAAATGTAGTCAAACTCTTCTTCATTTTTAGTTCGCATACACACGACACGTCGTTCCTTTTTGTCCTGACAACATATCGTTCAAGATTCCAACCATCGTTCATGTGGTGAATGTCAAGACCGTCTGTGATCAACTATTAGCAATAAAATCATTGTTTTCTCTTCTTTAGATTTTTTTGTAGTGTAGTATTTTAGTTGACTCCATCTTTTTTTTTATTATGAAATTTCAGAAAAAGGGATTGGATTAATCTTGAATAAAAAATGAAAAATTTTAGGAGATCAGATCTTAGTATTGTGACAGACGCAGAGATCGAACTTACAATCAGTATGTTGTTCAATTCTTTTTAAATCTAAATACAAAGACACATAAAAATAAAACCTAGATCACAAAAAACTAAAATATAAAGATTAAAAAATCTTCAATAAAACATATTCGGTAAAAAAAAAAAACTAAATCGAACCCACAAAGGAAATTTCCAAAAATCAAAACAAAACAAACCACAAAACTCTTATTTAACATTACATGTTTTTAGTGTTACACCAATCAATCGAATAAATGAACCGACTACTGATCTGGTCTAGGATTACCATTCAAACTAATATGCAAAAGAACTGATACCGATCCAGCAAAAAATCGGTGAACATTGATACTCCAATAAAAAAATGTGCTAATATATTATTAAATTTATACAGAATTGTACATTAATACTTGATTCGTATTGTTGTAGCCCAAATTCAACAACGATTTGTCGATCGGCGATATATTAAAATTAAACGAGAGGTCGGCACTCGTATTATGCAACTCTCTTCTACTTAACATGAACTTTGACGAGAGAGTGTTTTCCTATCATCCTGCAGAGTTATTTCAACTCATCACCAACACCTCTGGAAGCCCTCTTCACATTCTCCGACATGGTTCCATTTGCGCTTCATGGCGATCCTCTACCGTCGCTAGATCGTCCCAACCACTTAACGAACATCATTTTGACCAACCCTGCGATTTCTCTCATGAGTTTTCTCCATCCACACCATCTATTAAACTAAGGAGAAAGAACAAGTAAGAATTATAAATAACAGATTTATGCAATAAAGAAAAAAAATACGGAAAAAGACACATGTATATCTTGAGATATCATATATGTCTTGCTTACAGTGTGGTTTATCAAATTGTATCCTGAGAAGTAGCATACGCAACAGAATCAAGTTTGATGCCAGCTTCCTTCATTATTTTCATGAGTTTCAATTGCCTTATCATCCTTCTAACTCAGAAGAAGACAACCATTTATCAAAGTCCTGTGAGTGAAATAATCAGGCTTAACCCCCTTTTCTTCCATTTCCTCAAGTAATTCATATGCTTTTTCCAACTTCTTACTCTTGCAAAATGCATCAATGATTGTATTATATGTGAAAACATCAGATTTTACCCCACTTTCCTCCCATCTTTCTGAATATCCAAAATGCCTTTTCCAACTCATTGTTGCTACAAAAACTGCTAATCAAAGTATTATATGTGATAACGTCAGGTTTTACTCTCATTTCCTCCATCTTTCCGAATACCTCATGCGCCTTTTCCAACTCATTGCTCTCACAAAAACAACCAATCAAAGTATTAAATGTTACAACATTAGGTTTTACTCCTACTTCCTCCATTTTATCCAATAACGTGTATGCCATTTTCATCTCTTTGCTCTTGCCAAAACCACCAATCAAAGTACTATATGTGACAACGTTAGGTTTTACTCCTACTTCCTCCATCTTTTCAAATAACGCATATGCAATTTTCAAATCTTTGCTCTTACAAAAACCATCAATCAAAGTGTTATATGCCACAACATCATGTTTAACTCCTGCTTCCCCCATCTTTTTGAATAACGCATATGCCATTTTCAAATCTTTTTTTTTGACTCAGAAATGGCTTTCATTCATTATCATAATCAAGGTAACAAGACAGAAAATCAGGAACAATACATCCCCATCCCGACTGAACAGACATAGAAAGGGATACACGAGCTAAGGCATGAGCCGTCCCATTCGC
>CANYCX011330275.1:0-13934 GCA_948193385.1 Breynia disticha f. nivosa | reverse complement strand
AGGTCGTCTCATAGTATTTCGAGACGGTAGTCACTATTCTTGGACATAGACCACACGACATAGAAGGAGGAAGACAAAGGTGAGATTGTTCTTCCAAAGTTTTGATTTTTATGCCAATGTTTTGTAAACTAAACTTATATGTCATGTGTTGAACTAATTTTACGTTGATTCTTGGATGTTCTTGCGTGTTTTATGTCATAATTTCTACTGCCATTTAGTCTAATGCACGTAGGAAACCCAACAGCTCAAATCTGTCTCTCTTCTTCCTATCTTCATCAACATCCTCTGGAGCATAACGAGACAACCTGGTAAACTCTGCCTTGTACTCAACAACAGTCATCTCCTTCTGTTTCAACTCCAGGAATTCTATCTTCCTCTTTGTTTGATAATGTGGATGTGTGTATTTATTAGAAAATCTCCTCAGAAAATCATCCCAAATCAACACTGGAGGATCTTTCTGACTATCTGGAATTAACTCCCACCAATTCTAGGCTGCTTTCTTGAGAAGAAAAGTAGTGTCTTAATTTTTGTTCTGGCGTACATCTCATACGCGTTAGAATCCTCTCTGTATGCCTGAGCCAGTCATCAGCCTCAGTTGCATCTATTGTACCCTCAAATCTCTTGGCTCCCTATTTTCTCACCTATTGTACATCTATTGTACATCCCATACGCGTCAGAATCACCTCCGCATCAATCTGATGTTAGCATACATAGGATTATACGGAGGTATAGGCATCGTAGGCTATGCAGGTTGCTATGGAGGTACTGGTGCTGAGCCCTATCCCTCAACTGAATCTCTAGACTCTATAGCGTGATGAGGCGATAAGTCGTCTATCTGCTCCATCTGTTTTAAAAATCAGAAGTACAAAAATCCTTTCAGATTTTCAAATCACACAGAAATTGAAATTCATTGGCACAGTCCGCAGATAATTTAAGCCCTGCGCTGGTACCACTAAATATGAGACTTAATTTTAAAAGCTATTTTTTCCAATAAATAATATAATTTAAGAAATGATACAAAAATCAGATCTAAAAATAGAGGAGATATAAAATATATACACGCTATATTTACTTAAAACACTGGCCTAATCTGTTATAATTTTAAAACAAAACATAAGCATAAGATAAAAATGTTTAAAACATATCAAACTCAAAAGTTGCTTGTATATACATAGATGTACAACATGTACAAAGAAAAATATAAAAAATGAACTCTAGAGCCCGATCTCAGACGTAATGCTTTGGAAACGTTGATCACCTCTGACACTGTCCAGTTAAGCAGGTACGTACGATCTACACAATCATTTAAACAATAAATGGGGTGAGTATAAAATATACTCAGTAAGGATTCTTAGCTTCATATAAAGTAAAGGATGTACAAGAGAAAAATATAAATCAACACGAGGACATGTCTATCTATTTTCTCCCTATGGCATCCGATTATGATAATACAACCATATCACATATATCTAAACAACAAACCACACAGGTTTATACATTTAATTATGCACACAACAATATCTAGATTATAAAGATTGCTCAATATAGCACACAGCAGCATTAAGATCACACAGATCAACTCAACATCCACACAGGATTACACCCAGTAAATACAAACTACACAGGCTCAATTGTCCACACAGGATCAACCACATAGATCATACTTATACGAAAATGACATCCACGCAGGATCAGAATCATAGCATTATACATATATGAATGTAAATGTATGTAATGAAACGCTAATGCAAATCCACACAGGATGATCCTTGGTTTTGTCCACCATAGCACACAGCAGTGGAATTCCTCTATCACATACATAAGAGGATACCTCTGTACCACATAGGAGAGGTTTCAGACGACACACAGCTAAGTCCAGGAGAACCCACAACACATCCTTTATCCACACAGGATATCATAGCCACATGGGCATATTGTCATACAGACGCTTATGCAATACGTGAATGAATGATTGCCATTTGTATCATATCAGCGCATAATATAGTAATGACATTCGTATTAACTACCAGCATAGCTCACATAGAGCATATCAATTACCACATAGGTTCCCATTTATCATGCTTTCTTAATATCATTCATAGCACACACCAATAGAATAAGAAAACATGTTGGCATCTCACACAGAGGACATACCACATAGGTATAAGATATCAATAACAAATCAACATGTCAAAATCAACTCCATGTCAATCCTTAAATCAACATTTGTCAAAAAGCCATAAAGCCAAATGTGTAACATTCTGAAAATTTTTTATCATAAATTATGATTAATAAATGTTTAAACACCAATATATAAAGGTTGATCAAAGGTTGATTTAAGGTTGACACGAAATAAACGAAGAAAATTGGAGAAATGTTGAAATTGGGAAGTACGCATAGTGGACAGTAAGTACGCACAGTTGTGCTGACTACGCATACTTGACATGATCCCAGTTTTGATGAAAAAAATATAAATCGAAGAATCACAAACCTCATATAAACTTTCATTTGCTTACCTTTCACTATAGAGCATAATAGGAGCTGGGAAAACTGAGAAAAGCTAAGTTTTGATCATAGGAAGTGCTTTGGGGGATTTCTTTCCCCATCAATCATTTAAGTTCAAAAGGTAAGTTGTATTATGGTTCACTTAAGGTTGATGCTTGGATGTTTACTGAATGATATGGATGTTATGTAAGGTTTTCCTTGCTAGAAATGAAGTTAGTTAGGAAGAGAATCTGAACTTGAAGCTAGGGATTTGATAGGATGATTTTGAGGAAGAAAGGTTGATGAAAAGAGTGGAAAACCTAAGGTTTTAGTAAGGTTGACAAATGGTTAAAACTAAAATTGTAAACCCTGTTAAATTCTTATGTTTGAATAGAATTAAAGCTAGAAATAATGTATGAATGGTGAAATAATTCCTTGCATGCTATAATTTACATATAGGAGGATCTTGACGACTTTGGAGTCGTATTTGAGCTGTGTTTGCTTGTTGATTTTGCTTTGTTTAGAGGTAAGTATTCATATGCTTACATATTGATTCGTATTTTGTTTTAGGCATCTTTCTATTTAGATAGAATTGGCCTATAATGATATGTTGAGTTTGCTAGATTCTAGATGAATCATATTGAATATAAGAATGTGATGTTTGGTTTATGATTGATATGGAATGGAATTAATGTATTGATGGATGTATGTCTTAATTGACATATGGTTGACTAAATGTTGATTGATGCTTTGTTATGGTTGATTCTTGGTAAATTGATACAAAATTTGGTTATTGATTATAAGCTTTGAAAAGCTCAATATATATATGATATGTTCTTAGGAACATTACGATGATTTTACAATGTTTGCGACTGATTCAACATGTTATTATACTTGCCTTGCTGTTCATTTTTATGAACTATATTTGATTGGATTCGTGTGCTATTATGTTATTGAACTTGGGTTGATATGTGATTGGTAACTTGCTCTTTTGTATTTGATATCTTGATTGATATTCGTACGAGCATGAGATATTTATAAAAGCATATGATTGCTTTGGTGAGCTTGTTGAGCATACGTGATTCAGTTACTGATATATGAATGCATTGATTATTCATTGTGCTGCATTTTTTGTGTGACACAGATATTGAGATACAGGATTTGCCTGATTATATTTTGAGAGAGATCTCGATGCCAGTCTGGGACAAATGATTTCAGTCAAGAGCTTGATGCCATACAGGGTACGATGTCGGTCTGGGACCGAGGGAAAATGAAAAGAAAAGAAAAAGAAAAAGAAAAGAAAGAGCCCAGGGCAGACATTTGCATGTGATTGCATAGCATTCATATGCATTTGATTCACATTCATTCATAATGTGTTCAATTTGTGTTATTGCTTTCTGAATGCTTAAGAACGTTGATACGTGATTTATAGTGACTGTTGAGCATAACATGTTTCTTATGTATATTGATATTATGTTCATATCTGTACTGTTTTTATGATCACAGGATTTTGTTTGATGGTTCAATTGCCCATTGAGGTTTGACTCTGATGATTTGAGATTGGTTTGAAATGTGAATGTTTCAGTTATATGATAATGTTTTGAAATGATTGCTTGATTAGGATAGAGGAGAATCATATCTCGTGTTGGGATATTGATTGTCCCTGTGCTCATTTAAAATTATACAAATCAATTATTGTGTACGATGCTTACTGTGAGTATTGAGAAATACTCACCCTTTGTTTAAATTGTCTAAATGATGCGCAGGATGCAGATAGCTGTTTTTGGACCAGAGCTGTCGTGATCTTCTGTCAGAGTTCTTTGTTGTCAAAGGTTTCCATCCATCGGTTCTGAGTGTTTTCAGTTTTGACATTTTCCGATGTACAAAATGTACAACTTGTATAAATGTTTCTATTTTGAGTTTGAATGTTTTCAAACTTCTTTACGTTTCTGCTGTAAAATATTTTATGTTACGAATGTTTTGGGACGAGTTGTTTACGAAATAACTATTTAATTTTCTCTCTCCTCAATTTCCACTCAGATTTATTATTATTATGAAAGGATTATAATTTATTAGGTTAAAAGGGATTTGAAAAATGGGCTTCACATTTAGTGGTATCAGAGCAAGGATTAGATTCCCTGTGGACTGTGCCAACATTGTTTTCTATCTCATGTTTTGGAAGCTAAATGAATTTGAACTTTTTGAAAACAGATGGAGCCACTTGACAATGCATCATATGATCATAGTACAGCTCAGTCCAGAGAGTCAGTAGAAGGACAGAGGTTAGCCCCATTACCTCCTAAGCAGCCTGCACAGCCTGTAAGACAGCCTGGTATGCCTATACCTCTGTACGATCCGGCATATGCTTCGTTCTAGAGATGATGCAAAAAATGATGCGGGATCAGACTAGAGCTTCTAGTAGTAAGAATATTAATATTGATAAGAATTTTACTGAGATTCAGAAGAAGGGTGCAAAAATATTTGAGGGCACTACTGATCCTTCAGAGGCAGTTGATTGGTTAAGACAGACAGAGCGTATCCTTACACGTATGAGGTGTACCCCATAGCAAAAATTGAGGTATACTACATCTCTATTAGAGAAAGATGCTTGGAATTGGTGGGAGGCAGTCCCAAATAGCCAGAATGAACCTCCTACATTTACTTGGGATGATTTCTTACAAAAGTTTGCTCAGAAGTATACCCCTCCTCTATACCAGACGAAGAAAGAGATTGAGTTTTAGAGTTAAAACAGTGGGAGAGGACTATTGTTGAGTACGAGGTTGAGTTTACCAGACTCTCTCGATATGCTCTAGAGGATGTAGACACTGATCAGAAGAGGAGAGATAGATTCGAGAGACGTTTGAGGTATGTCATACGCAATAGGATTGCTTTGAAACCCGCAACATATAAGGTACTAATTGAGGTAGCCATCAGAGCTGAGGAGTTAGAGGCAGAGGGTGATAAGAAAGAAAATAGGAAAGAAGGAAAGAGACATAAAATTTCTAGATCTAGTTCAGTTGGGGGATGCTAGAGTTTAGAGACTAGAGGTGAGAGATCTAATACTCAAAATTTCAGAGGTACAGGTGGGAGTTCTAGACAGTTTAAAGGCAGAGTAGGAGGTGGGAGGAGTTATTCCACCAGGCCTCCTAGTTATTTGAGCAGAGGTACAAGTACCTATTTCGACGGAGATACGAGGTTAGTTTGTTATAATTGCCAGCAGTCGGGTCATTTCGCCAGAGACTGTCCAAAGAGACAGGGTGTACCAAGTGTTGATGTTTCGAGGCAGAGAAGTGTTGGTGAGGTTAAGTATATAGTTTGATTGGTACAGGTAGAGGTATAGGTAGAGGTGGCAGAGGTTCTAGTTTTACTTATAGGGGAGGAGTGGCCTCCAAAGGTGGAGCAGTTGGTACAGGTGGAGCTAGTGGATTTGGCGAGGCAGTAGCTCCAGCAAGGCCAGCACCACAGACCCGAGTTTTTGCTATGACTATATATGAGGCAGCAAAGGGTCCAGATGTGATTACTGGTACTATTTCTATCTTCATATATACTACTTCAGTGGTTGACCATATTGGAGGTAGTATAGAGCGTCTGGGTTATATTGTTTCTGTATTAATGCCTACTGGTGGTATTGTATTAGTTAGACATATTTTACAACATTGTGAGCTACATATTGGCGAGTCGATGTATTTAGCATATATGATTGTTTTTAGGATGGCAGAGTTTGGGATTATATTATGGATGGATTGGTTATCCAGGAATTGTGCTATGGTCGACTGCTATTCGAAGGAAGTCGTGATTAAGGTTGATGGTGACAGACGTGTATTGTTAGTAGGCGAAAGGAGGACTATTCCTTCTTGCCTGATTTCAATTGTGATTGCTGCAAGGTTGATACGAGAGGGTTATGATGTCTATCTTGCTTTAGTAGTTGATATGAGTCAACCCACATTAGAGGTGCGAGATGTAGAGATTGTTTGTGAGTATCCTAAGGTATTTTTTGACGAGTTACCGGGATTGCCACCACAGCGAGAGGCTGATTTCAGGATAGAGACTATACTAGGAGCAACACTAGTTTCTATTGCACCTTACAGGATGACAGCTGTTGAGTTAAAAGAGTAGAAATGACAGTTGGAGGATTTAATAGAGAAAGGTTTCATATTACCTAGTGTATCACCTTGGGGAGCACCAGTGTTGTTTGTACGAAAAAAGGATGGTAGTATGCGAGTTGATTGATTAGCTGAATAAAGTGGCAGTGAAGAATAACTACATGTTGCCTCGGATAAATGATTTGATTGATCAGTTGTGGGGAGCTACCATGTTCTCTAAAATTGATTTGAGATCAGGTTATTGGTAGTTCAGAGTTGAGGATAGCTCGATCAAGAAGACAATATTCAGGACTCGATACGGGTTTTTTGAGTTCACTGTTATGCCATTTGGGTTGATAAATGCACCAGCTGTATTTGTGGCACTAATTAATAAGGTATTTCAGCCTTATTTAGATCAGTTTGTGGTTGTGTTTATTGATGATGTTTTGGTGTATTCGAGAGATAGGAAGGAGCACATGAGACATTTGTGGATTATGCTCGAGTTGTTGAAAGAGAAGGAACTGTATGCTAAGTTTAGCAAATGCGAGTTCTGGATGATTGAGCTTATCTTTCTAGGACACGTGATTTCAGCAAAGGGAGTGAAACCGGATCCTGGTAAGATAAAAGCAGTGCAAGAATGGCAAGTTCCGAGAAACATATCAGAGGTACGTAGTTTTCTGGGTCTGGTAGGTTATTATCATCGTTTTATCAAGGATTTTTCGAGGATAGCTAGACCTACGACATCTTTATTGAGAAAGAATGTTTCATTTGTCTGGAATGACAATTGTGAAGCGAGTTTTTGGGAACTATAGAAGAGATTGGTCGAAGCTCTAGTTTTGATTTTACCTAGTCAGGGAGGTGGATTTGTTGTTTGTACAAGTATTGCATATACTTCAGGGAGGTGGATTTGTTGTTTATACAGTTATTGCATGTACTTCAGGGAGGTGGATTTGTTAGATTTTACCTAGTTAATGAGGTGGATTTGGTGCAGCACGGCAGAGTTATTGCATATACTTCACGATAGTTATGACTGCACGAGACTAACTACCCGACACACGATCTGGAGTTAGCAGCGATCATTCATGCTTGGAAGGTTTGGCGACATTACTTATATGGTGAGACTTTTTAGATATTCACTGATCGTAAGAGTCTCAAGTATGTTATGAAACAGCGAGAGCTGAATCTTCGGCAGAGGCGATGGATTGAATTGTTGAAATATTACGACTGCACAATTGAGTATCATCCTGGAAAGGTGAATGTTGTAGCTAATGCCTTGAGCAGGAAAGAAAAAAGGGATGATGATTCAGTCACTTATAGAGCAGAGTCGTTGTTTGCTTTGCGAGAGATACGAGTACAGTTGGATTTGATTGAGGATCAGATGTTAGCCAACATTAGTGTTCGACCTCACATGCGAGATGTGATTGTTGAGCGTCAGAAAGAAGATGATCATCTGATGCAGATTAAAAAAAAGTAGAACGGGGAAAGGTGCCTACTTTACACTAACTTGATGATAATGGTGTATTGTATTATCGGGATAGACTGTGTGTTCCAGATATTGCAGAGTTGAAGAGCGAGCTGATAACAGAGGCTCATTCTTCTCCTTTATCCGTTCATCCCTGAAGTACGAAAATGTATCGTGATTTACGAGAGTTGTATTAGTGGTAAATATGAAGCGGGAGATAGCTGAGTTTGTTGCGAAATGTCTTCAATGTCAGCAGATAAAAGCAGAACATTAGGCTCTAGGAGGAAAACTGAGACCACTTGAGATTCCGGAGTGGAAATGGGAGAACATCACCATGAATTTCATTATCAGTTTATCGAAGACGTTACGACGTCACGATGCTATCTGGGTTATTGTTGATAGACTGATGAAATCAGCTCACTTTTTAGCATCCGACAAGATGAAACGTTCGATAGACTTGTTGGGTTTTATATTGCTGAGATTGTCAGATTACATGGTGTTCCTATTTCAATTTTGTCTGATCGTGATCCTAGGTTTACATCGCAATTCTGGCAGAGTTTGCAGGATGCGATGGGTACTCGATTGAGGTTTAGTACGACTTTCCATCTGCAGACTGATGGTCAGTCAGAGAGGACGATTCAGACAGTGGAGGATATGTTATGAGCATGTATTCTGGAGTTTGGTGGTAGTTGGGACAATCATTTACCTTTAGTTGAGTTTGCGTGCAATAATAGTTATCATTCTAGTATCGGGATGGCACCATACGAGGCACTATACGGGAGACGGTGCATGAGTCCAGTTTACTAGAATGTTGAGGGTTTGGGACAGATTGAGGAGGAGCATATTGAAATATTGGACAGACATGTGAGACAGTTGAGGAATCAAGAGATTCCGATGGTTTTGGTGAAGTGGATTTTTCATTCACCAAAAGAAGCGACTTGGGAGGCCGAGTCAGATATGAGACGTCAGTATCCATATATGTTTCCTGATTCTATGATAGATCATTGAGATACATTCTGATTCCAGACTTTGATATTGAAAGTTACGATTTGGTTGTATTTTAGAGTTCCTTGATTTGAAATTTCGGGGACGAAATTTTCTAAGTGGGGGAGAATTGTAACATTCTGGGAATTTTTCATCGTAAATTATGACTAATAAATGTTTAAACATCAATATAGAAAGGTTGATCAAAGGTCGAAATAAGGTTGACACGAAATAAACAAAGAAAATCGGAGAAATGCTGAAATTAGGAAGCACGCGCAGTGCACAACAAGTACGCGCAGTCATGTCGACCACGCGTACTTGACATTCCACCAAGCGTGGATCCCACTTTTGATAAAAAATATAAATAGAAGAATCACGAACCTCACATAAACTTTCATTTGCTTACCTTTTACTCCAAAACAAAATAAGAGTAGGGAAAACTGAGAAAAACTAAGTTTTGATCATAGGAAGAGCTTTAGGGGATTTCTTTTGCCATAAATCATTGAAGTTCATAAGGTAAGTTGTTTTATGGTTTACTTAAGGTTGATGCTTTGATGTTTACTGAATTATATGGATGTTATGTAAGTTTTTGCTTGCTGGAAATGAAGATAGTTAGGTAGAGAATCTTAACTTAAAGCTAGGGATTTGATAGGATGGTTTTGAGGAAGTAAGGTTGATGAAAAGAGTGGAAAACCTGAGGTTTTGGTAAGGTTGACAAATGGTTGAAACTAAAATTGTAAACCTTGTTGAATTCTTATGTTTGATTAGAATTAAATCTAGAAATACTGTATGAATTGTGAAATAATTCCTTGTATGCTATCATTTACATACATGAGGATCTTGACGACTTTGGAGTTGTATTTGAGCTGTGTTTGCTTGTTGGTTTTGCTTTGCTTAGAGGTAAGTGTTCTTACAATTACATATTGATTCGTATTTTATTTTAGGCATCTTCATATTTAGATAGAAAGTGTATTGGTTGATGTATGTCTTAATTGACATATGGTTGATTGAATGTTGATTGAACCTTTTTTATGGTTGATTCTTGGTAGATTGACTCAGAATTTGGTTATTGATTGTAAGCTTTGAAAAGCTTAGTATATATATGCTATGTTCTTAGGAACATTACGATGATTTTACTATGTTTGCGACTGATTTTCCATGTTGATTATACTTGCCTTGCTGTTCATTTTTATGAACTATGTTTGATTGGATTTGTACGCTATTATGCTATATTGACCATGTGTTGATATGTGATTGGTAACATGCTCTTTTGTATTTGATATCTTGATTGATATTCATACAAGCTTAAGATATTTATGAAAGCATATGATTGCTTTGTTGAGCATGTTGAGCATATGTGATTGAGTTATTGATATATGAATGCATTGATCATTCATTGTGTTGCATTTATTGTGTGACACAGATATTGCGATACAGGATGGGTCTGATTATATTTCGAGCGAGATCACGAAGCCCGTCTGGGACCGATAATTCTTGGCGAGAGCTTGATGCAGTACTAGGTACGATGCTGGTCTGGGACCGAGGGAAAATATGAAAATAAAATAAAAAGAAAAATAAAAAGAAATGAAGGACCCCAGGGCAGACATTCGGAGGTGATTACATAACATTCATATGCATTTGATTCGTATTCATTCATTACATGTTCGATTCGTGTTATTGCTTTATAAATGCTTAAGAATGTTGATACGAGATTTATAGTGACTGTTGAGCATAACGTGTTTCTTGTGTATATTGATATTATGTTCATATCTATATTGTATTTATGAACACGGGATTTTGTTTGATGATTCATTCGCTTATTGAGGTTTGACTCTGATGATTTGAGATTGGTTTGAAATGTGAATGTTTCGGTTATATGATAATGTTTTGAAATGATGGCTTCATTAGGAAAGAGGAGAATCATATCTCGTGTTGGGATATTGATTGTCTCTGCTCATTTAAAATTATATGAATCAATTATTGTGTAAGAAGCTTACTGAGTATTGAGAAATACTCACCCTTTGTTTAAATTGTCTAAATGATGCGCAAGACGCAGATAGTTGTTTTTGGACCAGAGCTGTCCTGATCTTTTGTCAGAGTTGGCTGTTGTCAGAGGTTTACATCCATCTATTTTGAGTATTTTCAGTTTTTAGATTTTGCGATGTACATATTGTACAGCTTGTATAAATGTTTCCATTTTGAGTTTGAATGTTTTCAAACTTCTTTATGTTTCTGCTATGAAATATTTTATGTTACGAATGTTTTGGGCCGAGTTGTTTATGAAATACCTATTGAATTTTCTCTCTCCTCTATTTATACTCTGATTTATTATTATTATGAAAGGATTATTGTTTATCAGGTTAAAAGGGATTTAAAAAAATGAGCTTTGCAAAATTAACATATCAAATCAATTCAATTTAGATCATAAAAGATCATAACAACAATATGAATGATTCATTCATCATCATTTACAATGTCATTTCAAAGTTCTAAAAAATCAACTGTCAATCAATTATATGTTCACTAAAACATATAATTATCAAACATATAGGACATATAACCATCAACATTTCATTTCTAATATGGTTCATCTATATCTAGCAATCTTAACCACATCATTATAGGCTTTCTATATTTACAACTATATAAGCTTAAAGAAAACCTACCCTTTTACATAAGAATTCTTTTTACGAACCAATTTAGTAAGCGTAAGAACAATTACCTTGTCTAGCAAAAATCAACAACATCAACACGGAATCAACCTCCAGTCGATCATGGTATAGATCCTCCTGTACGAAATTAAGTATCTAAAAATGATTAATTAACACTTTTCATATGAATTCTAACCTTAGATTCATCAAACCACCATCAAAACGCCATTAGAAACCATAAATCAACCATTTCATAACTTTCATCCATAAACCCTTTTTCCTAAAGTCCATCCATCTTCTAATTCATCTCCTACTTCCTTTTTATGGCAAGACTCAAGTTTATTGCACTTAATTCCATTGAATTGCAGTAGCAAACATTCAAATTAAATCCATCCACACATTAGTAACAACATAAACTTACTAAAACCTTAGGAAGAACTTTATGTAAACCTTCATTCAAGCTTACCTTATGAACTAAGAATGATTTCTTGCAAGAATTTGGTGTTTATAAGACAAATTTATTATTGAAAAGTTTTATTGTGATGGTGGGACATTGAGAGAATTTTTCAGAGTTAAAGGATAAGTTTTTAACTCGTTTTAAGGGTTTTTTGTCCTTCAAATACGAATTATGGCCGCCCAAACGGTCTCTAGAATGGCCTCTAGGTGTTCTGGTGGCTGTTCACTCCTTCTGGCATCCAAATTTATGTGGGAACGGCTTGTGGAACAACTTTTGGCCATTCTCAAGGCCATTCTCAGCCATTTCCAGCATTTTTTTTCATGGTTTCACATCAAACTTCTATCAACCTTTGATTAACCTTCAAATCTTAAGTTTTAAACATTGATTTGGCTTGATTTCATACAAAAAATTTCTCGATGTTACACAACTAATGTTCTAAAATGAATTCCTTAACATATAAAACACTTAAAAGGTTGTATGTGACATGGCAACGGTGATCTATTAGGGAATTTAGGCTCGAATTCGGCTTTGTGCTCCTCGAGCACACCCGTATTGGCCGAAGGTTCCCCTGCGCATCAGCTTAACAATAATAGGGTTTCACTTACTGAGTATTTCTATATACTAACCTTTGTTTTACTGTTGAATGTGTGCTCAGCGACTGTAGCAGGTGGTCGAGACAGTATTTTCGACGACGTTAGGAGGTGTGATACACGTGGATAGGTCGGCTCCTAGTGGAATTTTTGACACTACACCTTTTGCATTTTGTACATCTATACGTCATATAGTATAGGTCTACGACTCGTGCATTGTTTTAAGCCAAAACCATTTGCTTCTGCATAGTTTACACTTTATTTGTAATTTTGCCTGGTTTAATGAAACGCATGCACGCCATTCTTTATATATTTTTCCTTGCGAATGATTTGTCATGTTCAAAAGAAATAATAAAATATGGTAAAAAATTCAAGGTTTATTCGAAAACTAAAGTTAACGATTTTGCGGTTCACATTTAGTGGTATCAGAGCAGGGATTAGATTCCTTGTGGACTGTGCCAGAAAACTGTTTTCATTGCATGTATTTCATAAAACTAAAACTTTTCCATGGTGACTGGACAGGATGGAGTCCATAGACGATGTATCACACGAGGTAGTTGCCAAGTCCCAGAAGTTTGTGCAGGGGCAGGGACCAACCCCAGGACACGGAGCATCGCCTACACCTGGTGCTATACCACCACTTGACCCTTCTTATGCCCTGTTCTTTCAGACTATGATACAACAAATGATGGGTAGGTAGGGAGGACATCAGGGAGGCCAACAAGGAGAGGGCCTTAGTATTGACAAAAATTTTAGAGAGGTGCGCAAGTAGGGTGCCAAATCCTTTGAGGGGACTACTAATCCTGTAACGCCCTCTATTTTTTGTTAATTTTAAAATTTAATAGAATATTTAATAAATGTATGAATAAATTTTTTGCAAGATTATTATAATTAATAATCATTTGGGGAGTGTAGGACATTTTGTAGATTAAAAATTTATTGAGGTTAGTTCAAACGGGAGAGAGAAAATCGAAAGGAAGATAAATGTGTAGTGTCGAGGGTAAAATCGTCCAACCTGAAACTATATATAAGCTCATATGTTCCAATCTGTCTCTACACTCTACTTCATCCACGTTTCCTTGCTTCCAAAACCCGAACCAAATTTCAAAAACCCTAGCTAACCTTGAACCTCGACAAGTCTCGGTGTTTAGGAGTTGTAGAATTCGATTGAGAGATTTGGTGAGTTTCTTCGACTTGAATTACATAAATCTCGTTTTTATGCAT